>JAHWFP010054200.1:0-28548 GCA_023313725.1 Lithobius niger | reverse complement strand
GGGGGGGGGGGGGGGCAATAATCCCTCGACAGGGGGGAAAAGAACATTTTTGACAGTTCGTAGTATTAAACTTCATTGTATCATTCGTTGACTTCTATACTGCGAATTTCGTCTATTTAACAAACAAATAACAACAAACATCTACTTAACCTTGAAACGTTCTATTAAAAAAATTAGCGAATGTGTGTCCTTTTTTAACAAATGATGGGCGCATGTTCCATACCTAAATTAAGCACCATGTCAAGTTTTCTAATCGAAATGTCTTACTTTCTCATTTAATGTCATTGGTTAACGAATCGTACTATTGTTTGTGCGCTGACGTCACTAAAATACCTTGAGAGTCGGCGAAACGGGATCATATCGTTTCGTAAATGCGGCGAACCGGGTCGGCGAAACGGGAGTGTACCGTGGGGGAAAGGGTGGTCCTCACTTTGGTCGGGTGACCTTCGATCGTTAAAGGATAAATCATGAAATGACGAGTTTCCGCCATAATTTGGATAGAAGGAAGTATAGGGAGGGGAAGATATGGGGGGAGAAGATAATCAGGAAATCATAAATTTGCCTTAAATCCGTAGCTTGGACAACTAAAAGAAAATTCCGGAAAGCATACTTTTATTCCCGAACTCCTTTACCTTTTTTTTCTGAAGGGTGGGGGTGGGGAATAAAATCTGAGCGCTTCTTGTACTGCCCAAAAATTTTTCAAACGCAACATATTTGTCAAACCTTCCTAGAAAGAGCTCAGTTTAACATGGCAAACTCTAGACAGACTACACAACCCAATGTTGGGATCATTGTAGTTCAGGAGGGTTCTCCGACACCCCCCCCCTCCCTTATCCATTATGGCGCCATCCATTTTGGAACTTCTGGAGGATGGGAGAATAGGAAATTGACGAAAGTGTCAAAAACGTTCATATGGGTCCTGTTGCCATACTGGCCTACTTTAGTGACAGTAATTCTGAGGATAGTGTGGAAGGGATGATGTTAAGGGACAGTTTCGGCAGTCCAGATCCCATTGTCGAACCTTGGGATATTGTGATGGTCAGAAAATTTGATTTGCCCTCCCTAGCTGAGACCAGGGCCTGATTAAGGCAGCCCAAAATTTCTAAGGGTCCACCTACCCTGCTGAAAGTGAAGGACAAAAAAAAAGTTCTACAAAAATAGTAAAAGAGTAAGATTTTTTCAATCAATCTACCATAAACTTCACCACTTTTGCTTTGTTGGTAAGCTAGAAACACGTTATCCCATCCTACTCTTTTTTTGCTACCAGAGATGATATTTCAAGGACAAAGGACTGTAAAATGATAGCAAATTTAGAAAGTCGTACCTACTGCAACTAACAAACATCTCGCAGCAGCGAAAAAGTTATGATAATGCCTGCTATCCCTCTTTTATTTCCCCCACAACCTCCAATCATTATTCCTTGCGTAGTCCAATTTTTGATCCTATTTGGATCGAACGATTGACTGCCAGGCTTAACCGATTGCATACTACCATTGCGCTACCATATGGCAGTGGTTTTGCACACAACAAATGCTCGTGAGGTGGGGTACCTCAACATCGAAAATATTTGATGTGTCAAATAGTGTGCGTCAGGAAGTGTGCTTTCACCACTGCAATTCAATATTTATATATTAGTGTGTGTCTCGAGAAGCTACAAACAGCTGATACAGGTTTCCTCATTGGTGGCTTTAAAATCAATCACCTTTGCTATTTCGTCATCTCGTAACTGTAACAAGACCTTCTCGGACCCTTTCGTCTTCAATAGAATGAAAAATAAAGAAAAGAAAAAAGAGAGATAATATATGCAAAGTAAAAACAGAATGAGTAATGAGGAATCTTTCACAAGAGGATCAATTCTCACTCCATTACGTTGTTTCCCATAAATGTAATGAGACCTTCTCGGAACTTTTAATCTTCAAATAAAACATAAAGATAAAATTGAGGAATGAGGATTTTTTAAGCCATTGATCTTCTCAACACACCAAAACAACCTGGCTTACATTGGTCTGCCACTTTGGAATTTGTCATCCCTTGTAACTAAAAAAAAAACCATGACCATCTCTCATTCAAGCTGACGAACACTGGGCCACATCAATGATTCCATCTATGGCATTTACAAATCTCGTCAGGAAGCTGTTATCATCATTCTAAAAACAAAAACGACACCAAACAAACACCATCTTCGCTTTCTTCTCCAACAGCTCGACGTAATCTGACGTCCTCCAGAGCTTTTCACATCAAAGGAAAAGAAGAATCACGCACGGCCTCTTCTTCCACGGCTTTCGAGCCCTTCGGATCTCGGTGCATTCTCATGTAGGCTATTTTGCCCTCACCAAGAAAAAAAAACCACAGCAGCCTCCTCAGTGGTTTTCGAACCGCCAAATTTACATCAAATGTCAAATTTAAAAAAATAACACCATCAACATAAAGACATTAAAATGTGAATCCTCTTAGCTGGGAATTTTTTCTTTGCTCAACCCTTTCGAAGCCACTGGTCACCACTGACAAGGTGTTTTTTATCGTGCGAGAGACACCCCGTCTGCAGCCGCCCTTCTTTCGAGAATCCACTTTTCATTTCTCAGCATCCATCTTCATGAGTCTGGCCTTTTCACGACGAAGGGGCCACGACGGCAGCGACATCCAGTAACCAAAACAGGAACTAAGAGAACACTTTCTCCGCTATCTCTTCTCCCATCTACAACCACACTCTTGGCGGGAACATACCCCTTAGGCAAGTTGCCTCCACAGTCAGAAAGTAACATTTTGATAATTTTGATGGCAAAATCCGTGGTGGACTTTCAAACACGTCTTCTGGAAGAACTGTGGCATTATGTGGAAACCTCTCCACAACCCTTCGACACGTGCAAATGTGTTGGTATTTTATCCGGCAAAAATCGTGTTGACTCACATAAGGCTTGTCAATGCCACAGATCATGTAACTACTATCGTGACCCATGTACAATCTGCGCCATCATCCCGTAAACGAATGGAAAGCAATTGTGAAGATGCAAGTCTTATCGGCAAAAAGATCGAAACAAATGCGCAACAAATGTGAACGTGACAAACTGGCTAAGCCTGTGCTGAACAACAAGAAATCCACCATATCCAAGTGAAAACTCTAAACTCGTTCCAAAAACCTCGAGAACCACACCCTCATGTTCACCGTTCAAACTTCATGCAACCAACATCCGCATCATCAACACCAACGTCATCATCGGCCAATCTGTAATCATCGTGTTCGAACAATCCGCTGAAGTCATCCAAGCCTGAAAGTACCACAACATCGTCTTCACCTTATCCAACAGAAAAAAACAATTCACCGGTAATTGTTCCGGTCAACAACGACATTGCTCCAATGCCGGCAGTCAATATGCCACAAACGAAACTCCATCATTGGTTGCCTCCCCTTCCAAAACAGACAAAACTACCAACTCTGTAGTATTACCTTCACCACCAGGAAATCAAGATAAGGACATTAACGTCAACAAAACGATGATTCTACGAGAGAACTTGTTCTCGCAGGAGAATCGAGGTTCTCCGAGTAGATTCCGACGACACTGTGTTACTTTTAGGATGTCCCTTTTGCATTCGGCACCTTTATTCCTCCTCGTTTGCATTAAATTACTCATTAATTTATGCAATTTCCGCCTCACTTCTGGTCGCTTCCCTCCTTCCACGTCACTGTGTCTTTTGCGGCTGGTCCAACCCACCTGCGCCAGAGGAGGCGGGCGGATAGTTAAACTAACACAGTGTTGTCAGATTCTACTCTAAGAACTTCAATTCTCCTGCGAGAACAAGTTCTCTGGTAGAATCATCATTTCTCTTTCACAGAAACCTCCTCACTGTGTGACTTTTGGGATAGATTAATAAGAGTGGCACAGGGCCAGCCAACTCACCACGAGCATAGCAGCCTCTTCACCTGCATCCACTGCAGCACTCGCCCTGCCAACCTGGGCACGCGTTCCTGGCGCCAGGGACTGCTGAAGACTGACGGGGGAAGTCCGGGCAACTTATGCTCTAACCCCCGAGGCTGATGCCTTACACCCTGCTCTGCTGCCGCGTAGGCCACCGCCGACTCCACCATCCGGACCGTCCACATCCACCCCGTGGCGATCTGAGAACCTCACTAACAACCTCACCCCACAATCTAAAAACCACACAGCGATCACACCCAAACCATACGGCGTAACCCACACCCAATATTCAGTCCACCATGAACGCCCCAGAAAAGGCACCAACCGGCCCTGCCATACCAACGATCGCTTGAACACAAACACCCGCAAGCCTATGGCAGCTTCAGCCTACACACCATGATAGATGTCCACATGAATTCTCACCCGCAGCATGTAGCCTTCCGGTATCCAACCCCGGAACGGTCAAACTAGTCAGAGGTGTTCGGCCAGGCCCGCCGGCGTCCACGCTATACTGCTCCAGCCAGATTTGCATATGCCGACTCCCAACTATTGAAGCACTATGCTACCTGCCATCGTTAAATCAACGACCCCAAGCCGAGAAACTCACCCACTGACACTTAATGCAGTCTTGTCAAGCTGCAGGCCTATTTCTCAACCACCAATATTGTTTTCGTTGGTTTCCCAGTCATTCCTCCGCGCCGAGCAAACCACACCCTCAACCCAGCACGCTGCCATCTGTCGGGCAAGTCCCATTCTCCTAACGGCACCCTGCTAAGGCTTGAAGCCAATTTCTACCGCATAGCTGGCACATCGTACGTGTGCCCCTTCGCTTCACCACTTCACGGATAACAGAAGCAACCCCGCACCGAGTATCTTTGTGCGAGCCACCCAGGTCTTTGGGCAACACGGCATATCCCCGCACAAATGCCATTACGCCCGCCTGGTGCTAATGCAAGCCATACTTAGCAACGAATTTCTCCGCTCGTTGCAAACCACCGTCTACGCCACCGGGCACCATCTCCGATCTAGCGATGCTATAGACGCCCTATCTGCCTTCTATCTAAGACAATTTTCACTCCACAGAAACCTCGGACTCTCCCCCCTCTAGCCCGTTAAGTGGCCTGGCCCAAGGCATTCAAATTCTCAATACCAAAGTACTCGGATACCTCCCCAGCCTGTGGGAGGAACCGCTACGAAGTTATCAAATTTTTCCCCTTACCGAAGCCCTCTGATATCTCCCCAGCCTGTTGGGGGAACCGGTACAAAATTACTTCAATTTTTCTGCACTAAAAGTCCTCGGATACCTCCCCACCTGTGGGGGGGGGGGGGAACCGGTACAAAATTACTCCAAGTTTTCCACACGAAAGTCTTCGCATACCTCCCCAGCCCGGGGGGGGGGGGGCGGCAGGGCAACCTGCGCTCCAAATTACTCACCGAGTGCTCGCCAAGAACTCCGAGGCCGACCCACTTCCCACTTGCCTGTTGAAATTCGGGGGTGGACGCGTGGGCACAAACCTGGCAATTGCCATTCTCTATCCTTGAATGCTTTGTCTTTCATGTAGGCTCCCAAAATAGTTGCCCACCTTATTTCTTGAGCAGTCCGCTCTTCCTGCACTCCGTGAGGTAAAGGACCCCGGGTTTGGTTCACCTTCGACCTTAAGTCATCACTTCATCGCCAAGATGTGTGTTCCATGGCGTTTAGACGCTTGGCAATTGTAAATAAATGCTTCACTTCTGGCAATAATCTTATTAAAATTTGGGCCTTCAAGGTGTTTGTGAGACCACTCCTTGAATATGCTGCCCCAGTATGGTCCCCCCCATCTTTTGGGCGACATTGACAAAATTGAATACGTAAGTTTACAAAACGCCTGCATGGCCTACGTGATTTAGACTACCATACTCGCCTTGCCAATACAGGACTTGATCTCTTTAAAATCTTGCAGGGTTTGATTGCTGTAAACCTACCTTTTTTTGACGTTGCACCACTCATTGACAAAACCCGAGGCCATATTTGGAAACTGGCAGCCCAATCTTCGCACGCAAATTGCCGTCAAAATTTTTTCTCTGTATGTGTTGTCCGTATTTGGAATTCCTTTGGGGCAGCAATAGTGAACCAGCCCACTGTGTGTGGTTTTCGTCGAATGCTGGAAAAAGAAAACCTACAACTTTTTCTGCGGCGTCCACTATCTGAACTTTGAAATTTGTTTGTCAGCCCATTCCTTCGTTATCCATCTTATCCTCCACCGTAAACAATTCCTTTACTCCCCCCCAATCAGGCTCGGTATAATTGGTTCACTGCCCTTCCGTGTCCTTCCATTTAAATGTGGAAAATTATTATTATTATTATTAACTAGCTGTACCCCTGGCATAACATACGCCGGTCTAGCCGGTTCCCGCATACCTGAGCGTAACACTGTAGTGGGCCCCGGATTCGCCTATTGTGTGGTCTGAATATCCCCATCCCTGCTTCCCCTGCCTTTGAACCACTGCTGATTTGTGTTATGGAAGTAAATGTCTATTTTCAATGGAGGACGAACAACAACAACGGTCGTGCATGCAGTGATTGTTACTCAACCAACTCTGAAACTCTTCAAGTCCTATTAAAGCAATATGTCGATTGTTACAGGCCACATCTGTTTGTTTGATATCTTTGGTCGCAAGCCCTCTTTCATTGTAGTGCATAATGATAATGATGAATTTGCTTGCCCAACCTAAGCGTATTATATATAAATATAGATAGATTGCTGGCCTTCCAGTATATTACGTTACAAGGTCCAATACCAACTTATTATTTACATGACAGCAGGCGTCGACCCTCCGAAAACACACTGCAGTATCAATTCAAATCCACCAACTGCAGAACCTTTTCATAATACTACGTACCGATCCCATATTGTATTCTTTATCGGTCCATTAATAAAGGAACGCCGTCACGTTTCGGCTCACCAACTCAATACCGCCGCAGCCATGTCCCACACCGGATATTTAAGCCTAACCGCCGCCACCAGGATCGCACCCAGTTTATCGCTCCGGCTACCACTTTGTATTTGCACCATTCTCAGCAAGCCCAAATCCACGGCACCGACCCACCGGTCCTGATCCATCCACTGTTCACCAAATAAGCATGTTCATTTTCGATCGGCCCGTATCGGGCAACCGCCATTGTCATATTTTGACCAAATCCTCGGTCACTCCCCCCCCTCCTGCGTGGCGGACCGGCAACACCTGCTCCTGGCCGTATAACATTTTTCATCAGCAGCACCAGTATTAATATTATTATTATTACTCTCAAGAATATGCCACCTGCATTTATGCGACACGTAAGCAACGCAGTTATTGATTTCCCTGCTAGCTGCCGCATGGCACAATCGGCGCCCGACCCACGGCCGCATTAGGCCTAACGCTGCCACCATTTTCTCGAACTCTCTCCACGCCGATCCTGTCCAATTCTCCATCCAACGGCATCGACCCGTCGTCGCCATCCGCCATCCGGTCATGCACTCACACAGTCCCGGGCTGCTTAAAGTTATGCCCTCTCGGAGTTGAAAATAAATTCCAGTTACCAATTTGTAGCACACAAATTACCGCGACTACCTTGTACTGCGGCAAAAGAGACAGTAGGGTGGAAGCAGGGAAGTGACGCAGAATTGCATAAATTAAAGTGTAATTTGATGCAAATGAGGAAGAATAAAGGTGCCCAAAAGTAACACAATGAGGAGGATTCTGTGAAGGAGAATCTTTAAACTCGACATTACGTCTCCCCTAAAAAAAAACTATCCTTACCACAAACTTTCAAAAACGTCAAAGCTATCCGCAATGATCTCCATTTGTCCAAATCAAACGTTGATCAGCTCAAGGTCAACTTACAACCAATAAACTCGTTCATTTCTGTGCTTTCCGCTGAAGCGGCAAATCTGAAGACCCAGGACACAGTGCTCCGTGACAAAAATTCCACCTTACAAAAGCAAATAGTGCAACTCAAACTAAAACTAAAACTCGCTGCATCAAAAGCAAGAATACTGTTCCCTCTTTCCAGCAGTCCCAACTTCCCGGACGATTGGCACACGTCCAACTATCAGCGTCACGTCGGCCTAAATACCTCCCTTCCCCAAGGATACCACTTGCACAAACAATCAATCACAAGAGATCCCATGACCCTCGTCATTTCCGCAAACCATAAACACAAATCGTCCAATAATTGCTCCAAGTTCGACGCTCAAACCCGTCAACATACAATGAAAAGCTCTGCCTCCAACTCCGAATTCTACAAATCACCCAGCAACTGGGATTTCGCCGTCATGATCTGTTCATTACCTTGAACCAGACAAAAGTCTCATTAATAGGGCAAAAGACATTGCATTTTTTCCTCCAGACAAATTTGTCTGCCATTCACTGTGGCAATTCAACAGTGATCGTGAATTCAACCCTCGCCACTCCGCATTGCAACCTTGCATGACAACTCAAACATGGGAATTACCTTGCGTAAATTGCCGCTCCAAGGTAAAGGGTTACTCTCTCGGGTTCTGCCTTCACAAATAAGCAAAACACTCAATTCAAAGAAGTGAACCAAGAAACACAGTGACAAAATTACACATTTTCGAACAGCAAGAACCTTTATCTTTCAAAAATTAAATAATAATAACAGTTGCATCTTCCCCACCCAGACCTGGATACCAAATCTCCAATTCTCTAAACAACCTCCCTCATCACAGAAGATAAGCAACGCAGACATTTGGAACCCTTATCAACCATTTGGGAAAGGGAAACAAAACACAGACAGATAGGCTGAAACAAGGAAGGACAAGGACATGAGTGAACGCAAAACTAAAACGTTCTAAAAATTGAAAGATTCAGGGTGTTGTCACTTCGACAAACCCTTTCAGCTCTGAACACTAAAAGAAGAAGAACAAACCTCACCTCCCCAAAAGGGAAGTCTTTCAACATAATAAAACGAAGATGAAATCAAAAAGGAGACCGGGGGAGGGAGTGGGGTAAGAAAATCAATTGTTCTCCCACCAAAGCAATCTAACCCAAGGCACTTCAGGTCAACAAAAGATTCACCTGAATCAAAAAAGAAATTAGATCAAGAAAAAAGAAATCAACGATCACATCCACGGATCAAGAAAACCCCTGCAAATAAACTGGAAAACAAGGAAATAAATATCAACAGAAACTAAACATTATCAAACAAACATGAGGCAACAAAATGGATCTTGAAATAAATAAACTTGGTGGCCGAGTTAGCCTCTTACTGATATACTGAGAATACTAATACTGATACTGATATACGTGAGTAACGGTGTAAGAGAAATGTTATTCTGCAGATCACTGCTTGTATAGACTATTAAAACATGTGACCAAAAGTATATAAAACCAGACAACAACATAATTTGTGTGTCCATAATTTGCTTTTGATGTGACTAAGTAGTCATGTGTGAGACTAGTTAGTCTGTTACATTATAGGGGTGTTTCCTGACGCATCTGAGCATTCGCAGATGATGTCAGTTAGAGCACTTATTATTGATGTGCCACTATGGCGACATATGCCACAATACACCACCCCCCCCCCCCCCCAAGAAAAAATTGTATAATTTGAGCTTGATCCAATTTGTTGATGATATCTGACTGTTGTCATCTATTTGCTTTTTTGGTTGATGGCACCTTTTTTGTTTTGATGACATCAATGAATTCCCACATGTTGATTTTATTGAGCTGTACTGGCCTAAGTTGCTTCCCATCAGGTTAAGTTGAATATGAAATACATAAAAACATATATACTATTAATTATGATATTTGGTTTAAAAACGTGCGTTCCGTTCACACACATTCAACAAGGGATGAACATGGTATCAATTAAGAAACAAATTAAAATCATGCCCTTAAGCAGGCACACGAAGAACGTCAACGAACAAAAACATGGCTACAACCCCGGTAAAAGTTAAAATCGTGCCACCGGTTTGGCACATGAAGAACTGGGGACATATTACTAACAATAAATTTATCCCTCTTACAGTAATTGTTATTCACTCTAACAGTTGTTTAAGTTTACAAATCAAGTTTAACAGGATTTGTGCGCATGCGCTTTGGTCGGCCTTGGACAACTGGAGGCTGCGCTAACGTAGTAGGGCTGGTTAAATGTTTACATTTTTTCTTTTAGCTCCACTCGCAGCCTGTGCAGTTGTTGTTAGCTGTGGAACTGTTTCAGTTTTGTTAATGTTACAGTTGGAGGTACTAGTACTGGTGCTAGGTGACGTGTTAAGCAACCGACTTCCCATTGCCGACCTTGTTTAATTTTCTTTATTAGGTGTCAAATTCTGATTGGGTGGCTCAACCTGCTGGTTATTTGCAGCACCCAAATTAGTTGCTATGTGATTGGGCGGCTCAGGAAAGGAACCACCTGTTCTACATTTGTTAGATTTAACAGGTTTAATTGCATCAGGTTATTTGTCAACGTCTCTCGCTCTGAACTGTCCAACATGAGATCTCATCATTAACCCATCTTCAGTTTGGACTTCAAACTGAGAATAACCAAGCTCTTTGCAAACTCTTGCTGGCACCCATTTTCTACCTACAGTATGGGAATAGTTTCTGGCCCAGACCAACGCATCGTCATTTAATTTAACTGGTGCCTTATGCAAAGTATCTTTAATTTGCTCATGCTGTTTTTCATGTACAGTTCTTATTGGTGTTGGGAAACGTAAGTCCAGTTTGTATTTAATTTCACGACAAAAAGTTTCCTTGGGGTTTGCAACGCTGTGGAGTTTGGGGTCATTCTGGCAGAAACTCAATAATTATTCACTACTTGCTTAATACAACTACCCTCTACCCACTCAGCTTTATAGGCTTTCTTAAAATTTCGAGCAAAGATCTCTGCCTGGCCGTTACTCTATGGGGTAAAGCAGGCCCGGTTAAATGACGAACGCTATTTAACTTTAAAAATGTTTAAACTCATGCATCCATTGAGGCCCGTTGTCCGTGACAAGGGTTGAAATTTCCCCAAAATCTGTCATAAATTCCTCAAAAATTTCTATATTTTTTTGGGATGTTGTGGCCTTCATGATTTTAACGAATGGAAATTTCGAGTGTGTGTCAACAATGATAAGAAACATGTGCCTGTCCATCGGCCCGCAAAAAGCTGCATGGACGTGTTCGTTTGGCTTTAAGGGGTACACCTAATTATGCTTGGGACCCGCTGCTTTTTCGTCTTTGTTTTGTTGACATGCGTTACACGTTTTAGCTTTTTTCTCAAGTTGTTTGTCTATTTTCGGCTACCAACATCTTGAGCTAGCCAAACCTTTGATTGTAACAATCCCACAGTGTCCATTGTGAAGATCTATTAAGATTTGCCTTTGAAACTGGGCTGGTGCTATGACTGGCGGCGCCCAAAACAAATTATCACACTCAATCGATATTTCGTTTCGTCTGATAAAGTATGGTTTAATCTCTGTATTGCTCATGTTTTCTGGTCAACCCCGGTTGGTAAACAGAAATTTATTTTTGCGTAGTGTGTTGCTTTTGTAAGACTCTTTACTTGAAACTCGGTGTGCCAATGCGTCTCGTCCAACCACGCATGTTAAACCTACCCTACAGGAATATATTATTTTCGTAATATCAATTTAAATTGGATGTTTGCATGAAACAACATTTGCTACACTTATAGTTTTACGCTGACCACATAAGTCAGCCCATCCTCCCATTACTCCCAACACCAGTTACGTCACATCACCACAACGGAGAATAGCAATCACGGACGATTTGATTACGCTAGTTCAAGAGTGTGTTCACATGGAAACGGCTATCATGTTGTACTACCATTGTATTGTACAGTTTATTACAAAAAAAAAAAGTTTATTACAATTTCCATAATGACCGAGTATGCACTGTATGAGCTGGTTGAGATGATGATGATGTTCAGAGTATACAATGAGAACTACCATGCCACAGCAAAGCTCTACCAATAAATATTTCCTGACCAGCAACATACAGCACCATTTGCACTTTAATGATTTAATGATGGTGTACGGCCCCACACCGAAGTAGAAACGGGGCCCCTCAAAAACAAACAAAAGAACATAACAACATATACAAAACAAAAAAAAAAAACGACAAGAAAAGTCAAACAAGGCTATGACCACATCGTATCGGATTCTATCAGATTTCAACAGGTTTCTGAACTGCTTTACATTACTTGCAGACACGGTCATTGAATCCTAAGCATTCCACAAAACTCCGGCACCATAAAAAAAGGATTTAGCCGTATATTGCCTTGCACAAGCTTCTCTGAAGACCTTGCGTAAATGGTCATGCCTGCCATAGAAAGTTGCTGGTCTACAGTATCTGTTTTTATCGAGAATAGTATGGCTGTTGTAGATCTTATAGTATTACAGCTTGCTTTCCTTCTGATGGGTTGGGAATGCAGGCCATCTTTTCTCGTTCACCATCTGCGTCACACATTCGTGCTGCACAAATTTCTTATCAATCATTCTCACAGCATGGTGTTGTATTTTTTAGATTTTTTGAGAAAGGGTTCCCTAACCTGTGTCTTACACAGCACTAGCATACTCGACCACTGGATGGACCATAGAGAGACCACTTCGTTGCATCACACCGAGTTTTTATGACACAGGTAGTGTTTTACATCGCCCCCAAAAGGGATGACCACAGACAGATGTAAAGACACCACAGCCATTGAGTTTGGCACTGTAGCTGCAGAACCACACATTAGTAGCAAGGCTCTTGCCAGAGACGTAGATATTACTCAGAAAAGTGTGTTACGGATCCTTCATGCCCATAAATTCAATCCACGTCACATGCACTGCCACCAGAGCCTAGAAAGCATGACTACAATACTTGTAAGAAATTCTACAATTAGCTTCTGGTGGCTGTTGATGAAGACCCAGAGCTCCTGTCCAAGATTTTATGGTCGGATGAGGCACAATTCTCACAGGATAGGGTAGAGAACATCCATAATATTCATTACTGGTCGGATGAGGTGCCAAGTTGGCTCAGGCAAAAAGCACACCAGGTGGAATGGCATACGAATGTTTGTTGTGGGATATTGGGTGGCCAGATTATTGACTAGTTCTCTGTGATGTTGCTGTCAACAGGCATCGCTATCGATATTTGATCCTTAATGGTGTGTGGGCAATACGTTACCATATGTGTGTGGGCAATCTCTCTCTACAAACCTACCATGAAACATGGTTTCAAAACAATGGGGCGCCCACCACCTAACAACCACTCTCCCCGACCTACAGAAATACATTGTGCTGGCGTGTGAAGACGTACAACCAGAAATTTTAAGAAGAGCGCTACAGCCTCATGCCCAACTGTGCATTGCTTCTTAGGGCAGGATGTGGAGCATCCTTTGGGTTAAAACACCAAGACACTCTCATTGCAAGCCTAGGTCCACAGCAAGGATGACGCAACTGATGCAGCAGGGAACAAGCACCTAATGCAGCAATGTAAATGCACCTATAGCTCAGCAAGGGACAAGAACCTGACACAGTAGTTTGCATTCAGAAATTTTTCCTAGTGATTTCCTTCCTGGATGAATGTTTACATATACCAATTTAACAGATACTTTTTTGAAGCTTATGCAGAGATATTGCTTTATTGCGAATCCTCTAAATGACATCACTTCAACTTTGACCCTTTCAGTATTTTTAGGGTCACTCCTAATACGACAATGGCAACTAGCTTTAACAAATACAAATGACGTTGATGCTTCAGAAAAGATAATAAACGAAAAATCAGAAATTCACATAGCCTACCGAATGCGACTTTCTGCGTTGTGAAAGATGGCTCATTATTTTAGGCCTAATCCGTATCATACATTGTTTTTTTTTATTACAACTTGAAATTTAACTACACTCGTACACTGATGCAGATGCAGGAACGACTCTGAATACATGTACTCGTTGTAGAGGCGATACGTCGTATCTTTTTGGTTTTGCATATCCTTTTTGTGAGTATTTTCCATAAAACCAAAGTAAAACGGCAGTGATGTCGATTTATAAGATACATATTGGCTCTATCGTGCACTGTTTCACACTGCAGCCAGCTGACAGGGACGAATGATAATCTCGAAGACAATGTGTAGTGTAGAGCTCTAGGCATATACATTCGTGCTGTTTTTCCATTCATCCCTGATCTGGTTTCGCTAAACGAAATTCTATAATGTGGAGTCATCACTTGTGTGCTCCACAATGGCAGCCATCAATTTCATGTCTATATGTTAACCCTACCAAGATAACCCTTTAACCACTAAATAGGCTGTTCCATAATTGTATATAGTCTTAAGTGCATCACATGACTTCCCTGTATTTAAGGAGCAGTAAACAGGAAGTTCGCTGTCTTATCAGCTGTAGCCTACACTCTGGTAGTCCTTGTGTTTATTACCATTGGTGCCCACGCTGGGCTAAGGTGTGTCCCCGCCTAGGACATCACAGTTGGCGACGAGTCCGGTACCTTTGGTAATCTTTAAAAACTTAAGCTTAAACTGATAGGTCTTCAACCACATCTTTGCTCCGTATTTGTGGTAAGTTGCAAATTTTTTTCATTTTGGCAATGAAAATTAGTGCTCTGAATTCTTATCAGAGTTTAAACTTTTTCAAACAGTGTTATTTTGACGTGGTAGTGCTGTCTGGTACGAAATGTTAACAGTTAAATTTAGTACCTTAACAACTAGAACCGAAGTGGGCAATTGGATTTATTATGGTTATTTTACCTTGGCAGTGTTCTAGAACGACGCACTGGCGTGTCCGCACAGGCAGTATTATAAACCTGAAGGTTCGAAAAAGGCGCTGCTAAATTAACCCTTGTAAATTCGATTGTGCCATTGCCCATATTCGGGCTAGTGTGTGCCGGTGTAAAATTTAACACCGTAGGTTTATGCTCAAACTTAGTGAAATCTGGTCTGTGCTGAGGCTTAGGCCAGAAGTGTTGTTTTGTAAAAACGTTGCAAATGGTGAACGTAAAACATTTTTTTCAAAGCCTAGTCCCTTTAAATTTAACTTGTAGGCAGTTAATTTATACAACTACGTAGGCTACAGTCAAGCTTGATTTATTTCTGTGTTTAAATAAGTGACCGGTAGTCTTGAGTGCTCCAGTTTAATCCTTGCATGTTAAACAGGATTGTAATTAAATTTAATTTTGTAGGCTTATGCCAAAGACAGGTGTCGGTAGCAAACCACCTGTAACTGCTAAAGTTAGCAGTGAAAGTGAAACTGAAAATAATTCAGTAGTGAACGCAAGCGTTAATGACGCTAGTTCTAATTTAAATCTAAATTTTGAATCTAGTGATAGTGAAGGCGACGTCAACATGGGTTCGTCGTCTAAAACCGCTGGTTTATTTTCGGAGTTCGATTGCGAGTCTGACACATGGGAGAAATACTCCAGCCGAATTCGTTACTTTTTTTTAGCTAAAGAAATACCAGCAACCAAGCAAGTTAATTTTCTAATGGCATCTGTGGGCCAGAAAATGTTTGATAGAATTCTTAATATCCTCTCACCCGATTTGCCCGACTCATTAACATTTGATGAGCTCGTTAAAAAAGTTTTAGACGACATTGAGCCAGTGCCCTCCGTGGTATCTGAGCGTGTTAAATTCTTTAGAAGATCGCAAAAATCATATGAGAGTATGGGGGAATATTTAGCTGCCTTAAAGCTAATGACGAAGTATTGTGACTTCGCTAAAATTAAAGATATTAACAGCGAAATGATTAGGGATCGCCTAATTGGGGGGATCCAATCTGAAGTCATTCAACGCGAGTTGTTGAAGCAGACTCTGGATTTAAAGGCTACAACATCCTTAGCTTTATCCTTAGAATCTGCTGAAACAGACCAAAGCGTTTTGAGAAGCCATTCTAAAGCTGTTAACTACGTAGCTAAAAAATCGGGCAAAACATCAAGCAGGCCTAAATCAACTAAGGATTTCATTTGCTATTGTTGCGGCAAAAAATGGCCACGTGAAAACACGTTGTAAATATCGAGACTATACATGTGGCCGTTGCCACACTGTCGGCCATTTAAAAGCCGTGTGCCGAAAAGCTAGTCATTCGAATAGAACTTTAAAATCACTCGACCACCCTAAAGCAAGTTCTAGCACAAATTTTAAGGCTAGGCCGAACACAAAACAAAAGTATAGCTACAAAAAACGCGTCAACAAACTCGAACGCGATAGCGAAAGTGATAGTGAAGAAGGCCAGGATGTATAAGCCGAAAATTCAGAGTCTGGTTCCGGGTCTGATAACGATTCAGACAACGACTATCTTGTACTGAAAAATAATACTCTTGGACTGAGTCAGGCTGCGGACCAGATTTCAATTCCCCTACAAACCAACAAAATAATAGTAGTAGTTAATTCTATGAAAATCCATAAATGGAAAATGCCAGTCTGCCTAAATGGTGTCAAGCTAGAAATGGAACTTGATTCCGGGGCAGATGCATCCATTATCCCTATTGAGTGGCATCAAAAATATTTTGCGGACTGTCCTTTAAAACTCAGTCCGTACTCGATACACTCATACACTGACGGAATTGAGAACACGATTTACACTGTAAGTCTGAAGGTTGAAGTTCAAGGTCAAATCGAACATTTGGATGCTTTAGTTTCAAAATTATATAAACCTGCATAAACCTGCAAGGATTGGCTTTCTATTTTTCGAGTTAATTTCCATCCTTTTTACGACCTACAAACGAAAGTGAAACCTAAGAAAAGTGTTAAGAAAATTAAAACTAGCATTACGCCAGTTGACACTTCCGAAATAGTTAAGGGTTTCCCGAAGCTATTTTCTGAAGGCATGGGTAAGTTTAAGAATTTTAAAGCCAAAATTCATTTAAAACCTGATGCCAAGCCTGTGTACAGTCGTGTAAGACTGGTTCCGTTAGCACTCAAAGAAAAGGTTAACCAAGAAATTCGTAGATTGGTTGGCCTTGGAATTCTAGAGCCTGTGGAAACTTCTCAGTGGTCTACGCCGATCGTCATAGTTCACAAAGCGGATGGTCAAATCCGAGTGATTGGTGATTATAAAACCACCGTGAACCCTCAACTCGAATTCGACCACTATCCAGTTCCCACGGCCGCAGAATTATTCAGTGAATTAGCAGGCAGTGACACTTTTTCCCTTATCGATCTTAAGGATGCATTTCTGCAAATTGAACTCGACAAAGAGTCACAAGAAGCTTTGACAATAAATACACCCCTGGGTTTGTTTAGATGGCTTCGCGTACCCCTGGGCCTGGCGTCCAGTCCTGGAATTTTCCAGAGGGTAATGACTCAAGTCACCAGTAAAATCCCCAAATGTCTCCCGTTTTATGATGACATCCTGGTGAGCGGGAAGGGGGGTGAGCATGACGAATCGTTAAATAAACTGTTAAATGCTTTACAAGATGCAGGAGCCAAACTTAGGATCGAGAAGTGCAAACTGTCGCGGCCTGAATTAAAATATTTAGGCCACATGATAAATGCAGAAGGCGAGCATACACTCCCTGAGGTTATCGAAGCAGTCACAAACGCTCCTAACCCAACATGTATTCAAGAGCTACAGAGCTTTCTGGGTTTTGTAAACCATTACTCAAAATATCTACCGAATCTCGCTCATATTCTGTCACCAGTAACACGTTTGTTAAGCCCAAGTGTGAAGTGGGTTTGGGGGGCAGAATGCGACCGAGCCGTGAGTAAAGTAAAAGAATTATTTCTTAAATCAAAAGTTCTGGTTCATTACGATCCGAAATTAAAGCTCAAGCTCGTTTGTGACGGCTCACCCTACGGGGTCGGGGCGTGCCTGATGCATGTCATGAAAAACGGTGAATCACGGCCGATAGCTTTCGCTTCACGTAAACTCACTCAAGCAGAAAGAGGCTACTCGCATTTTGACCGGGAAGCCTTCAGCGTGGCTTGGGGAGTGAAACGGTTTCATGAATACGTTTATGGTCAGCGATTCATACTGCAGTCTGATCAGAAGGCTTTAGTTTGGATTTTTGGCCCTAAAAAAGGAATACCGCAGATGGCAGCCGCCAGGGTTCAGCGTTGGGCAGTGATGCTTAATGCTTACGATTACGAATTCGAACACATTCCCGGTAAACTTAATTTGACGGCAGACGCTTTATCGCGCCTTCTCCTCCCAAATACCGAGGAATTCGAGAAAGCAGAAGAGCAGTACAATATTCTTGCTTTAGAAACTATTTCTAATCTTCCAGTTTTAAACGAGACTCTCGTTCTTGAAAGTAAACGTGATAAAATCCTTTCAAAAGTTTATCGTTATGTGAACCATGGTTGGCCTGACAAATGCGAAATTCCCGATCTGTTACCGTACTTCACACGTTGTGCTGAAATCTCTGTCGGAAACGAAACCTTATTTTGGGGGTATAGAGTCCTGGTGCCGACGGCCTTGCGGAGACAAATCTTGAAAGATCTACACAGTGCTCACTTAGGCATAGTTAAATTGAAAAGTTTAGCTAGACAAAAAGTCTGGTGGCCTAAGATTGACTCTGACATTGAAAATAAAGTCAAATCAGGCACAAAATTGTCAAGAGTATAAAGATACTCAAACGTCAGGTCCTAAGCATACGTGGGAATATCCACTAAAACCAAATAATCGCTTACACGCTGATTTTTTGGGGCCGATGGACAATTACATGTTTTTCATTCTTGTAGACGCACATTCAAAAATTCCTTTTGTGCATAAAATGAAGTCAACAACGTCCGCGCGTGTCATTGACGTTTTAAATAATCATATAGCTTTATATGGTTTAATGGACAGCTTAGTTACCGACAATGCTGCCCAATTTTTGTCCGCAAAATTCCAAAATTGGTTAAAATCCAACGGAATTAGGCACATGACCGGGCCAAGTTTTGCGCCTTGGACCAACGGTTTGGCTGAGGTATACGTCCGTAATTTCAAGAGTCTACAAGGCCGCGCGGCGACAGGAGTCTACTATTCAAGAGAGTATAAATTCTTACTTGTTATCAGCACGAATCACTATCTCTGCTACCACGCAAGCAACACCCGGAAAATTATATTTTAACCGAGAATTAAAGTCTCGGCTGGATTTATTGTTCCCTGACCCTATTGCAGCCGTACGCCGTAAACAATTAAAACAAGTACCCACCATCGTGAGTTGAAAACGTATCAAATAGGTGAAAAGGTTTGGTATCGTGACTTTTCAACGACAAATGACAGGCTATGGTCAGTCGGTATGGTTAACCAAAAATGTGAAAATCAGTCCTATACTATCGTTGATACTAACGGTAATACGATTCGCAAACATCGCGAACAGCTAAGGTTACATACCGCGGAAAATGATTATCCAGAAGAGCCTCCAAACGCACTAAGTCCGACAGCAAAAAGCAGTAATTCTTTCGTGAATAATAATGAGCAACATCACTCAAATTTCAAACGCATGTCTTTTGGCGGCAAACAACGTGAAAAGCCAAGTTTCGCGGACGTAGTTCCTGAGCGTCGATCTCTCGGCCAATCCAGAAAGTCAATTTCTGTTACTGAGGGAAAAATTCCACCAATCCAACAGCTTGAAAAATCACCTGAGAATTTACATCGCAAGTCACCAGGTGGCAGGAAATCTCCAGCGAAATTACCCCACACACACGAAGTGGATGAGTCTGCTAAAGTAAATAACCAATCACCTTTGGCTACTACCAGCGCCCCTCTTGAAGGAAATTCTAAGCCAGAAAGGTCACAATCTCCATCGATTATTACGTCACCATCCACTAAGCAATCACCACCGAAGCCAGGTCATGCTAACAAAAAAGCGAAACCGAATCCCAATAAACGCAAAGTTGTGATATCACCAACACAAGTTGATATTGCAGCGCAGCTTCAAAATGCTCATCGTTCAAAGAGACTGCGTAGAGCTCCAGACAAGCTCAATTTGTAGTTTTTTTTTGCAAAATTACCATTTGGCTACAACTTCTTCGTTTTTTTTTTGTTGTAATCCGTTATATGTGAATTAAATGATAGTTCTTTTTAAACTGTAGCGAGTAACGCTAAAACGTTTTGTCCCCTAGTTATTCGTGCAGAGAATCGGCTCTGTTAATTTTAAAAATGTCCACCTTTAAAATTAGGTAAAAATGTAGGTGTATTTTGTTGTTCGTGTGAAAAATTGATTTCACGATTTTATCTTTTTTGTATCTTTTTGTCTTTTCATGTACCTAAACACTTCTGACATCGGAACAAAAAATTGCTTGGAGCCGCAATTCCCACTCCGGTGAAGCCTAATCCAAAGCAACTTCTTTGGCACCGAATTCTTGATGCCATTTGTTTGTCCACAGCAACGCTGTAGCGTTTCAGCTGCAGAAATGGTTGCTGCAAAAAGAAAATTAACCAAAAAAGGCTACGAAAATTAAAACAACAACATTGAAAATTTAAATTGAATTTATTGTAAAATTGCTCTAGAAATCAAAACAGAAATTTAAAACTGGCAAGTTTTCAGCCAGTTTATTAATGTTTAATTTTTTGCTTAATCATGTACATCTTCAGTTCTTTATTTTGTAAAACAGCTTTCAAAAATAGTGTTTAGTTTTTCCTCGAAAGCGAAAAATTATGTATCTTTCTTTAAAAATAGGTAGTGCACTAAAAAATACATCTTGCCTTCGTAATCATGATTTTATTTCCAGCTAGGCTTAGATTATTTTTTTTCTGTTTTTTTTTTCGCTCGCTGCATTGTGGAGTCGTCACTTGTGTGCTCCACAATGGTAGCCATCAATTTCATGTCTATATGTTAACCCTACCAAGATAACCCTTTAACCACTAAATAGGCTGTTCCATAATTGTATATAGTCTTAAGTGCATCACATGACTTCCCTGTATTTAAGGAGCAGTAAACAGGAAGTTCGCTGTCTTATCAGCTGTAGCCTACACTCTGGTAGTCTTTGTGTTTATTACCATTGGTGCCCACGCTGGGCTAAGGTGTGTCCCCGCCTAGGACATCACATATAAGGTATACCATTAAATCGCCTATTATCAGATCTGGCAAAGGGGATGGGGGGGGGGGCTGTAACTAGGTTATTTCACAATTTATGACCTTAAAGCATTTTAACCATAATTTTTCTGCTAGAAATTGACTAAAAGCTTCATACATAAAGCAAACTAAATAAATTAGTGAACAAATAAACTTAAATTCCTGAACAAATGAGAATAAAGGCATTGCGTTAATGCTAGCCCGAACCCACATCACGTACGTGAATTATCGCATAAACGCCAAATATTTAGCGATGAAGTTAGGCTAAACACCCTTCCTTGGTAGAAGTAAGATTCGAAAATTAATTAAAACTTTATTATGGCCCACCCCCTTTGTTGTCGAATCAATTTTAACAGCCCATGGGCGTTTCGTTTAAAAGGCGATTTACGGTATTATCGTAATGTTTGAAATAAATATTTCTACTGCTTGAATTAGCATCGATCCTATCTACTGAGGTGATGCAGGAGACCTCTAAAATACTCATTGGAGCCCCAGTCTGTTGCTTGGTAAGCTCTTGTTCATGGTGGGTAGTGGTGTCTACAACGCAGATGGGAACCTCAATACCGGAAAGTGCATCTGCAACTGCAAGTGATTTTCCGAGTCTGTGCCTTATTTCGAATCAAATTCACGTAGTTGAAGTACAATTTTCTCCATTTTTGGTGGTAGGGGCCTACATCGTATCTCAATATAAATCGCAAATTGTGAAGCAATCTGTTGTTAAATAAAATGACTTTTTCGAGTTCCACAGAATGTATAACTGTTAGAGTCTTTATCGTTTTCGTGGTTTCTTTCTATTCCTGGTTGATGAGCAAACTGGGTGCATAAGCGAGTGAATTTATTCCTCTATGAATTCCAGCAACCTTCAATGAGTAGCGAACGCACACTTAGGCATTCTGTGTTTGCAAGTTTCACATGATAAAACCCACATTTAGTTTGAAATCCAGAAGTGTTAAGATTTCGGTGCCACTAAGGTGCACCGTTGGTTCTGTCACAGTCAGAGTGGTATTGAACATGCTTCTGTGATGGAGTTTACTCCTCTTAACTTAACAACTATTCTGTATCCACCTTGTTTACATTTTATTAACATATGAGGGCTCACCCAAATGGATTTACTTGGTCGTACTACACCCAGCGTGACATCAAGATACTGATCTACTGAGATACTGCCCAAGCATGGTGGGTTCGTTTCGGAGAGGACTGCCACAAGCTAGAACGTGTCCAGAGACGTGCCACTAAACTTGTTGTGGGACTAAAAAATGCCTCCTCTCCCAACCGGCTTGCTGCTCTGAAGCTCCCAACACTTAATTGTCGGCTTATCAGAGGTGATCTGATTTTCACTTTCAAGACTCTCAATGGTGAAGACCCTGCAGCCAAAGAATGGTTCACCATCTCTTCAAGCTCAGCCTCTCGGAATAATGGTGCAAAACTCTTTAAGAAGAGATGCAATACGTCTGTTCGCCAAAACGCTTCTCCTTTCCTTGTGGTTAACACCTAGAATAAATTGCCTCAACACACCATCGAAGCAACCTTGGTTCTCCAGTTCAAACAGATACTGGATACCGTGGTACCTTCCATCATCGCCCCTACAGTTACAAAAACTGGTAGCTTCGTGGGTACCCTACTGTTAAAAGCGCTCTCTGCTTACTGCTGGTTGTTTTTTTTTTTCATAGTCATATTCAATAATGCCCTTTGTGAAAAGGTACTCTGTATATTTTGGAGCGAACTGGCAGTGAGTTGCCTCTCTGTATCTTAATCTGGGTAACACCTACACCTATGTTACGTTTTGCGAATGAGTTTTGATGTTTCTTAAGCATTTCTAGGAATTTTCTCTACTGCTCATCTTTCAGATCTGATCTGTCATGGGACGTCCCTCACTCCCAGCTGGCATGCTGCCTACGAGTTCCTAGGACCCATAACGGGGCCCAGAGCTTGGTCGGTCTCAGTTGCGTTGCCACCACCAACGAGGCAGCATTGCTCAGCACGTGAGTGAGGGAAGCCGTGCGACACACCCCCACGCAATGTGATCCTGGAAGCTTCTGATCTACATAGTGAGTATTGAACCTGAGTATCCGTGGCAGAGACAGTGTTGTGTGTGTTAACTGGCCCGAACAGAGTGTGATTGCAACCCGTGGTGGCAACCAACCAAGCCTGGAAGGCTGCTTTGCCACAAATCAAATTAATCTTTAAAGCTTTCCCAATGCTCTGTTGATTATAGCTCTGCCTCTCTTTGTAGCCTACCGAAACTGTTGCTCCTAGCAAGCCTTGAGTTGAGAGCCACTTATCAAAATTGGCTCTCTGAGGCCTGTTGCTTCGCATTCAGCATGTGTACGTGAACCTGTGCCGGTTCCGTATCCTCGTATTCAACCTGTGCTGCCGTGTAGTAATCTAAAATGGTAACTGGACTGTATTAAAGTGGCACCATCACCAAAATGAGAGTAGGCACAATCTGGCAACATCTAGCGCTGTCTAGTACCATCTAGCACTTGCTTGCACCAAGGGAAGGAATGCACAACGGCATTTCTTTTAACAAAACAACAAGCCACGACCTCCTTAATTATTGTGTGCAAACTTAGTACGTCCTCGTGCATCTGGGAGCAATCTGTAAAGGTTAACAATATAACCACCGCTAGATGGCACGATGGTATTTTTGTTCGCTTTTCAATCGATGATAGTGCCACTTTAATAACCATAACTGACCCGGGGTCTTCACTTATACAAATGACAGCTTTAATAGTACCTTTTCTACACAGACTACAATACCTCGTCTTAGCGCTCAGCTCCTATCTCTATTCTGCCTGTTCAACATCTTGCAAGGTGCACCATCACCAGGCACTCATAGGAACATTCTCACTGCACAGCCTGGGGAGAGTGGTCAATAATTCTCACATGTGGCATTGTCGGCGATTTACTTTCTGCCTCTCCCAGACAAAAAAAATGCAAAGCCAGCACAAACATGGAAGTATATAATAGAATTATTCATTAAAAAAGTGGCTGATGTAGAACCTCGCTATAACGATACCACCTACAACATATAAGTAATAGATATCCGTGAGCTACAGCCAGTTTAACGGCTATAGTTCACGGGTATGTGATTAAATGGTAGGGTGGTTAACATATCGTCTTATTTGAGATTTTAAACATTTTTATTTGAAAATTTTATTAGTGAATCATAATGAATTTAAGAAGGTTAATGTACGACTCATATGTAAATTCCTGAACTGAAACTTCTGGGTTAAGCTTCCTGTCTACGAAGTCTCACGTATGGGAGGGCGTCCCCGTTACCCAGTCCCAGTCACCAACTTTTTTCTACTTTATTAGTTTAAGTAAGATATAGAGTATAAATGCGCTATTCGCTTGAGTCTCGTAGGTTTTTACGTGTATTTACAAGGTGTCAGTAGCCTATCTGTCGGCAGATTCTATGTGCAATGGGAGGGAACAGTGGGAACAGTTGGGGGCCCCTGCTCATTCGCCAAATTCAAGCAAACTGAAAAGCAAAGTCTTAAAACTTGCTGAATATTTTGGGTCCAGAGTTAAGCATTTTGCATAATTTTAATGTGTATTTTCAAAAAATTTCTCAACTCCTGGGGGTATTCCCCCAAGACCCCTCATCTGGGCCACACTATCATCAGTGTCCTCCCGTGCATTGGGCCACCTGTATTACTGTGCCAGGGGAACGTTCCATTACCGAAGTGAGTGGGTTAGGATGTTCGGGGGCGAATTTTGATTTTTGATTGTTGAAGAGAAAAGGGAAAGGGGGGGAGGGGGCAATTTTACTACTTTAGGTGGTGGTGGGACTTACATTGTTGGGCAGGAGTCTTCAGTGTTGAACTGTCGGTGGAGTTGGTTCCTAGTTCAGTGTTGGTTGGGTCGATGTCGTGAAATTCAATGCCGTGAGATGGCTTGGTTCAAAGATGGGTGCGGTAGGTCATCACTGATAGTCAGAGTGATTGCATTTGAGATGATAGGAGCAAATGGAATAAGTTTGAGCTCGGTAATTGTATTTCTTTGGTAGGTGGAAGGACGTTCAGGTGTTCGATTTCAGGCGAGTTCGAGAGTTCACTGGAACGAGTTTTTGCAGACAGTCCCGGTGCAAATTTGCAGGTGCAAAAGAAACACCGAACTTCTTGAAGGTGCCCATTACGACCGCAGTTGTCGTTTTTTTTTCTTTTCAGTTGTTGAAAGGATTGAAATTTGAGGCTTTGAAATGAATTAGACCAGCAGCCTTTTGTGCAAGCCTGACAGTCGATGCAAGGGAGTTGACGAGTGCAGATTCAGGCCAGCCTTGCAGGACTGGAAGATTGGTGCGTTGTGAAATTGCTGCACCTGGCGAGTTTGTATTTTTCTGGTGGTGTAGCTTGGTTGGCCCTGATCCATTTCTGCACGACGCCAAAGTGTTCACAGCGAGCAAGTTCCGGAAGAACCAGGTTGGAGGTCGGTCTGCAGGTGGATTTGGTTGGACATCGAGGTTCAGCAAGGGTGACAGACCCAAGTGGTGTCGCAATTTTGGAATGATTTCGACTCTTTGCGTGGCATGGTCGAATGGTTAGACTTGAAAGGGGAAGTGATGGCAGTCTTCAATTTTAGCGTCGTGAGTATCACACGATGTCAAAGGTGATTATGTCGGTGGTTGATTGGAAATGTTAAGTTTGTGTGTAGACATTATCTTCCGAGCATTGATTAGCTAGGGGTTGAGAGCAGAGATCTCCATTGAAACTGGAAAGCGATTTTTCTTCAGCTGGCACAACTTCATAGTGTTGAAATTCAGTTTGTGGCAAATGACGGTGCGGGAAATGGACTTATTTCTGAAATCCGAGCTTTGAGGAGGATTTGACTTCGTCCGAGTGATGCAGTTGGATTGGGAGCCGCAATCACGGAATTTCAAGTGAATGTGTAGTTTCCCGGAATTGGCGCCAGTGTGGTCAGATCGGGATTTGATGAAATTGGTGGGTTCTTCGATGAGTGGGTCAAAGAGAGTGAAATGATGAGCGTGACGAACACAGAGAGGTTGGAGATGGTGAAACCTTTGGAGTGCGTGTGTTCGATCCAAGTGCAGACTTGGCGGCAAGTTCGCCGACTATTTGATTATTATTTTTTTTGTGAATTTACGTTGAACGAATCGTGTGCAGCACGATTATTCTTGTTTATCAGCGGCCAATCCATTGGTTTGATGGTCAGACCAATGGAGTTGAAAGGCTGATGGTCCAAAAGAGTTGCGAGGACAGTGTAAGTGGCTTGATGCACACACAAAGCAAGCAGCCAGAACGTGTTGGAAGACGTGAACATAGGCAAGGTCTAATATGAAGATTTGTCACGACCTGGTCGTTCAAAATCCTGTGGAGTGCCAGATGTCACTTGACTGTAAGGGAAAAGTGAATTGTGAAGAAGGTGAGGCGCTACCCATGTGAGTATGATAAGGTGGTCAAGTTGTCATTCCCTAAGAACGAAGAGGGCAGGCGCTACCCTTTGGAGGGGTAGCGAATGACAGAGTTGGTGCAATCGATGCGGGTTTCATACATTCATTTTTTTTAGTCAAGTTTCAAGCCATGTGCCAGATAGAAGTAGGCATGCAGAGAAACAACTTTTGGAAAGGGACAGCTGCCACAACCATCAGAGGTCAGGGGATGTCGTTAGGTTAGAAAGGACGATGAGTTGATGATGCGGCAACATTGCTGACATGGGCCAAGAGAGAAGCATCAGCATGACGGTGGTTGAAATAGTTCTACCTCGTGAAGAAGATGCTCGACTTGCTCACGTTTTACACCAAATGCGATCTTTTTCCATTGCTTCATCAAGAAAACGCGCTTTCCTGCAGGTGAAAGTGGGAATATCGTAATGGAGCGAACATGAAACGCACCAACGCATACAACGCAATGTACTTAGGCTATGGAATTTAGCGGCACGATAATTACCTAAATTAGCCCAGATTTACGGGTTGATCATCATCAAGATGAGGCAGCAGGACGTTCAGTGGTGACGTGTTGAATTTTACGTGCAAGGACTGTAGGACAGGAAGGTGCAAACCATTGTATTGAAAATAAATAATTTTTTTTAGCTTATGCTGGGAAGCAAATAGTCAGAGGTCAGAAACGAGCACCGGAAGGAGGTAAAGCGCACGCGAGAACTGCGGTGTTGCGGGATAGTTAAAGCACACCACCTAAGGGGTAGGCTTCAGCTTTGAAATTAACGGCTTGGAAAATGTCGTTGTGTTAGAATTTCAGATGATTATAAAAGTTTAAAACTGCTCAGCAAAATGTTAGTTTGTCGCGGCCAACTTGTTAATGAATAACCAAAGATGAGGGCAGGGTCGTAGGAAGCAAATTAAAAGTGGTACGGCCTAACCAAACCAGCTAAGGGTCTGGGGGAGTACTGTAAAGTTTCCCGGCAGAACCGCGGAAGTTGAAGCAATTTCTGATACTGTATCTGGCTCTGGAGGCCGTATTTTGAAAAAAAATGTTTAAGGTTTTCTTTTTTAGTTAAAATATGGATGACTTATAGTAGGGGCGGATCTATGAATTTATGGTGGGGGGACGGGGCTAGGGCAGAGAACGTTTAAGGACTTTTTTTCCGCGCCCTACCGACTGGGGTGCATTTTAATTGACTTTTTAGTTGGTGCCCTCCTCCAATTTCGGCCATGAAGCTACTGTGTGCTATTAAGTGTAAGATTTAGATGGGAAGGAGGCACATTTTTGTGTTTATATAAGCTGTTAGCGTATCTAGATTACGTGAGATCGGTGGGAAGCTCTGTGTTTTGAGTCCCAGTCGAGGTAGTTTATTTCTTTCTCAGATTAGTGTATCTGGTATCATAATGAAGCCAGTCTTCATGTTGCCTGTTTAGTTCGTTTACCCTTTACCTTGTGATTTATTTTTTTACGTCTGGATTTTAGAACCTTACTCTTATGTACGTGGCATGTGATAAGCAATTCCTTCCCCGCATTCATCTTTTTCCCTCTCCCCCTCCTTATGTATGTAGACGATGTTTCCTATTCTGTTATTAGTGACTTACAAAACTTACTTTTGAGAAAGTTACAATCGGTTTGCTGCTGTGTTGGGTTTCTCCAAAGTTTGGTGTTGACCACTTGCTGAAGCTTGCTTTAATGTTTCTTTTACTTCTTTCCCACAAAACCCCCTTCTCTTGGTCAAGCTCATTGTGTTTCGCACGGTGGGCGAAAATAGAAGTTGTGCTTAGTTTATACATGCTTACGCACTGTACGTGATAGTATGTAAGCTCCCCTACCTTACGCGCCATGGTTTAAGCTAGCGGGACAGACGCTACTTACTCATCAAAGCTCAGCAGGAATGCCACGCGCGTGATACAGGGCCGCTTCAAAGGTTTGACGACAGCTGACGCATTGTGTGTTTTTAGATATATGGTATTTTAAAACTTGTGTTCCGAAAAGTGGTACAGCAAATGCCGCACCAGCCTTACCACTTCCTATGGCCATGGAAGAGGGACAGTAGTAGTCAGGGATCCAAAAATCTGCAACATCGTAAGGAACAGGAACATCAGGAACGTCATTAGAAAGTTCGCATGGCAGTTACAGACGCAAGATGAAGGACAGCAGGCTTAGAGTTGTTGTGCAGAGATGCAGGGTTGGTAGTTGAGAAGGGTTCAGGTCCGAAAAAGCTGCAGCGACGAAAGACGAGGGACAGCAGG
>JAHWFP010054196.1:0-15272 GCA_023313725.1 Lithobius niger | reverse complement strand
CTGTAAATAATACGCTCAGTCGCTGTAAATATTACAATTACTGTAAATATACAATTACTGTAAATAATGCACTCGGTCCATGTAAATAGCAATACAATTGCTGTAAATAACACATTCAATTGAATAGAGTCCTGGTCAAGATTGTAACTTTAATAACAAGTTCATTGAGATATCTCTATGCCAGTGAACAAGTGGCCATATCGTTAACGGCGGTATGGCAGCAATCCGGTAATGGACTATTTCGCTGGTTCGAATCCGGGTCAGGCCACTTGAATGACTCGTAAGAGCATAAAAGTGGTTTACTGCACTACGTCATTCTAATAAATGAATTTCGCTGATGGCTTATTCCCAATCTCAGAAAATAGATACGACCAGACATTCCCCAGTTGACGCCGCATGAGGTAAATAATTATCACGGACACATGCGGTAATATTTTCATGGACGCTCCGCGGAGCCCTATGACCTCTTGTTTTATGTTGCTCCTGGTACTGTTCATAGAGCAAGTTCATATATTTCATAGATAGTTCATAGAGTAAGTACCCTTTGTCTCCAGTGAGAAGTTGCACGATGAAGCACACCATGCCAGTTGCTGGGCTAAATTCGTAGAACAGTTCCTAACCCACCTGTCTGTGAAGTACCTAAACCACCTGTTCGAAGGTACACTCCGCGTGCCTTATAACAGCCATCACGCCGATCGCCATACGCGCTTGCGACCATCGACCGTTTCACGAGACTGCGTAGCAATACAAGGCCATCTAAGATAGTAGCGAGCGAGGAACGTATAGCTACTATCTCAATTGGCCTTGGACGTAGTAGACGAAAGAGCAGCATGAATGCTAAAATTCGGTCGGAGCAAACCGAAATGATTTTCGTATTTTAACATCACACTTATATTTTTTTAGGCCGTATCTCATAATTTTTCTTCGGCGATCTTTTTATTGGCTTAAATAATTTTAATTTTTACCGCATTAGTCCTTTAGATTTTTGATCTCATGGTAATTATTAGCAAACGATTAAAAATTAGTACATGCACACACACACACACACAGATGAAACGTCAAGGTTACTGTAAGCGCGCAAAGGATCATATAATCGCAGGATACTATTAAAGAGTAAATACATCCATTTTTACCTGCTTGCTTTACTTTTGGATCATTTACACAATAACTAAACAGAAGAATTGCGGTAAGAATACGTTACGTACGTCCGATACAACAATTTAATTATTGAATCACCAAAACACGACATGGAGACCGCCATTGTTTTGCTGGAACGCGCAGAAATTAATGCCGACTGATGTCACTCTTCGATTTCGACTTGCAGCCGGTTGAGATAGCTCTATTGGCTGTGAAAGCTCGAGCGACTGACGGCCTTAGCTGGCCACTACAACTGTCGGTCAGCTAAGGCCGTCGGACGCTCGAGCTCTCACAGCCAATAGAGCTATCTCAATCGGCTGCGAATCGTAATCGAAAAGTGACATCTGTTGGCATTAATTTCTGCGCGTTCCAGCGAAACAATGGCAGTCTCCGTATCGTGTTTTGGTGATGCAATAATTAAATTGTTCTATCGGACGTACGCAACGTATTCTTACCGCAGTTCTTGTGTTTAGTTATTGTGTAAGTGATCCAAAAGTAAAGCATGCATGTGTCAAAATGGATGTAATTGCCCTTTAATAGCCAATATCCAACAGAAAATCTCCTAGACGCCACATTTTAAAACGGATATTTTGGCAAGGGATTGACTAACGGTAAGTAAATAGACCTTTGGGGCTTTACTTGATATGGAGGATCGAGAAAAATGGCGTTGGGAGGAATGTATCTTTAATTTACTGCTACTATAGAAAGAGGGCAATTATTTCACCCTTACGAGCAGAGGTTGTAAAAGCAAGGTGTATACGCCAAAGAAGTCGTCGCTATAGTTTAATGGCTATGCTAAGGAGTTGCCTAACGATGCCATGATCAAGTTCGATTTACTCTAAACAAACAATAAGAAACAACCAAACCTCGCTGAATAACCGCGGCGAAATCCATTAATATGAACTTTGCGATTGCTTGGAAGCGTTGGTAATTAAATTAACACGTTGGGCCACCTGCTTCAAAATTAATGACTTGAGACACAGACCGTTCATTGTTTTTGGTGGAAGGGGGGAGCTCTCAGCAAACTAAAGACGATTTATCATTTTCAATTACGTTTCCGCAAGTGGGGATGAAAAAAAAAAACTAAGCCTTTTTTGAAACCTTTGAAAGGGGCGCAATCTCATAAGGATTGAAACCGGTGAATATATTTAAGGGAACAGTCCTCCCAGCGCCATTTTTCTCGATCCTCCACATCAAGTACGGCCCCCAAAGGTCTATTTATTTACCGTTAGTCTTTCTCTTGCTAACAATCTATTTTGTAATGGGGCGTCTACGAGATTTTCTGTTGAATATTGGGGAACTATATTTACTGTATCCTACACGTATATGATCCTTTGCGCGCCTACAATAACCTTGAAGTTTCATGTGTGTGTGTGCGCATGTACTACTTTTAACCGTTTGCTGATAATTACTATGAGATCAAAAATCTAAAAGACTGATGCGGTAAAAATTAAAATTAATTATGCCAATAGATAGCCGAAGAAAGATTGTAACATATTGCCTAAAAAAATTATAAATTGTGATGTTAAAATACGAAAATCATTCTGGTTTGTGACGACACAATATTTAACGTAATGCTGTTTCGTATACTATTCCCAAAGCCAACTGAGATAGTAGCTGCGTTCCTCGCTGCGAGGAACGCAGCTACTATTTCGGGTGACCTTGGCGATGGTAACATGCGCGGAGGCGATTTGCGCGTGGCTGTTATAAGGCAAGCGGAATGTTATGAGGCAGGCGGAATGTGCCTTTAAAATTATCTCTAAACTTTGCTGTAGTCGCCTGTACAGCCGAAACGGTTGAGAAGACTATGACAACGACTTTGTCCGTCCGTCCGTCACCTTTTTCAACTCCAGAATGGTACCAGATAGAGACAAACGGTTTTTACCATGAGATTCAGCGTCCAAAATATTAGGTTCAAAACATGGCAAATTAAAACATCGTTGCTTCCTTATAGCTAATAGTTTTTCTCTACGTAACTCAATGAAATAATAACATTTGATCGTCGTATTTAACCACTACGGGATAACATGCAGCCGTAGAAACAAAAAGGATTTCGCTAACGACACACATTAGCCTCATTTAAAATAGTCTCGACACCGTGTTGCATGGATGAACAGGCTTACTCTCGAACCAAATTCTCAGTCAGCTACTACTCACGAAATTGCGACGGTAGGAGAAAACTAGACGTATAAGCTGACCAATTAAGCCTAAAAGCTAACATATTTTTAACCGGCAATTGTGATGGTTACTGCTTCTAGATTATAATTATAATAGAGATTGCCGTTGTAGTGCGTGGTAGAGGTTTACGCCTCACCGTTATCGAAAGTGGCGGAAGGGTACAGATGACCGGTTGTGACTAGGCAGTCACTGCAGCCGCTTGTTCTTTGTTTAAGGCTCGAACACACTAAGCGACCTGGCCGCACGGCCAGGTTGCTGCAGCCAATGAAAATGATGACTGCGTGGTTTTACATAAACTGTAAGCGTTCTCATTGGCTGCAGCGACCTGGCCAGGTCGCGCCTAGTGCGCCTAGTGCGGCCGCCGCACGGCCAGGTCCCCTGGTGCGTTCGAGCTCTTAATCCCAAATGCTGGCTGTTCGAAGTTTGTAAGGATATAAATGGAAGTTTTCACTGGTCTGTTGGTAGACGGGTCACCAACAATATTTGGATTGGGTCACCAGGTCATTGGTGTCAAGTTTTCGGACGAGCAATGGCCGAAACCTATAACTCAGCCATAAGCTGCACGATTGCTGACTGGCAGAGCGACATAACTTCAGCCTTGATTTAAAAGGTTTCGGGCACAAGCCCCTACTGTGGAATTATAACTTTTAAGTCGGAAAGGCAAGGGAACTATAGGTTTGCATCTGTTTAGAGGTGCGTCCAGATGTTTCACATTTTCAAGTGTGCCTGACTTCCATGCTTATAACCGCCCATTTGTTAGTCGGACGAACACCACATCGGACTGGTTATCGTTGTCATGGTAACAACGCTACCTGGATTTGTAGGGTTAGCAGGTACGTGCCACTGTTTTCCCCTAAGCCATCCCTAAAGTCAAGGGACCTGCAAGATAACGTGCGGTGGAACTAGTCAAGGGGTTCCGAGAATTCCAAATTAAGCTAAATTGATGGAATATGGCTATAGTAGTCGTGATAGTAGTAGTGATAGTATGCTCAGGCTCGCCGGACGTGCTAGGGCGACACCAACCCTGGTTTAGGGCCTAAAATGGAATACCAATTTACCAACAGCATGAGGCTTACTTGGGACAAGATGGATTGGTAAATTTTGGGTCAATTCATGTTTTCACGGCTAGGCAAAATAGCTACGGGGTTGCAGTGCAAAACTAGCAACAGGATTGGTCCGGTTTGATGTTAAGTTTGGGGATTGGGGGAGTTGGGAATAATTCTAATTAAGCGGCCGAAATTACCTTTGGATCAGGAATGGCTGTAGGGCGGATGAAGTTTTGGCTAATACCTAATTGTTAGGAGCACCAGGCAGAAGACCAAGCGAGCTCGAGCCATTACAATTGAAGTCAAGCATTATGTACAGGCAATTCATATAGCTATGTATTTTTACAACAATTGATCAAATAGCATCATCTCAACTAACAATGAGTATTAATTTTGGAATGACAATGGGTCATTACAATTTGACGTCATGTGGACTTAAGGCTTGGCAGATTTCACAAATGGTGTCATTAGTGTACCCTTTCTGGTGTGGCATAATTTCAACATTGAGGCCCGGAAATAAACTCGCAACATAATACCTAAAATTGACATGGTTTGATTAAATGCTTGCAGTCTTATAATCCGTGACAATGAGATAAAGAATTCCTCCTGACGAAACGATTTTTCCATTCGCTTCTGATCTCACATACTGACCAATTTCGTTGCGAGCCAGCAGAGCTAACACCTCCGCCATGTTGGAATTTCAGACGATTTCTAGCTTCTAGCTGCGAGAATGCAAAGGCGAGTCGTTGTTTAAACGCGCCCTTAGGGCGTACGCACGCAACGACTCCAAATGTACATTTTCTCGCTCACCAGCTTTTAGGGCGCGTTTACGCCGCCACTCGCCGTTGCATTGTCGCGGCTCGACGCTTGAAATCATCTAATATTCCAACATGGCGGCAGTTTTAGCTGTCAGCTGGCAACGAAAACGGCCAATAATGTGAGTTCTTCAGCGACTGGGAACTCGTTCGTCAGTAGTGATTCCATATCTTATTGTCAATGATTATAAGACTGAACGCATTTAATCAAACCATGTCGGATTGAGCTGGTCCAGGCAGCGTTGTTGCCATGGTAACGATATCTTGCCATCGCGATTAAATTCTAGCTGCGAGAATGCAAAGGTGAGGGTCGTTGCGAGCGAAACGCACCCTTAGGGCGCGCTTACGCATCGGCTCGCCTTTGCATTCTCGCTGCTAGAATTTAATCACGATGGCAAAGGTGTCGTTGCGATGAATACAACGCTTCCTAGATTAGCTAAAGTCGACATCGTTTGAACAAATGCTTGCAGCTTATAATTCGTGACTGTAAGATAAAGAATTCTTCCGGACGAAACAATTTTCCCAATCGCTTCTAAACTCCATTATCGACTCGTTTCGTTGCGAGCCGACAGAGCTGAAACCGCCGTCATGTTGAAATTTCAGATAATTTCTAGCGTCTAGCTGCGGGAATGCATAGGCGAGTCGTTGCGTAAACGCGCCCTTAGGACGGGTTTACACAAAGACAGTTTTCTTGATCTCTAGCTTTTAGTCGGTTAAAACTAAATCTACTGGCTGCTTCTCGCCTTTATCGGAGAATACGGATTCTGATTTGTCTACATACGTAGTAACCATGGCAACAGAGCAGACGCAGATTTTCTCCTCGTGCCTCACGACACGACGTACGATGCGTGCAACATGACAGAGTCGATTTATGACAACAAGAAAACACTTTTTACTGCAGTGCAAGGCGACGGACTGATTTCTGAATGCCGGCATTCGATGTTTTGTGTTCGATTCGATAACCCCGAAATGGACGCCATGTTGGATTTTGAATTCGCGCTGCGGCAATTATTTATTCTACCGTCGTCTGATCACTGCTAGAAGCTGTTCTTTGAGCGAGAATAGCAAATTTTGGAAATAGTGTGAAATGACAACAATCTTGTAGCAATGTTTAAAATGACTGTTGTACTTTGTTCGTTATCCATACTGTTATTTATAATACATTTAATTTGTTATCTATTACCGCATTCATTAAGTAGAAACGGGAACCTAATCGTAAATAAATAACGGTCGACTAGCAAATAGCGTTCGGTGAGCGAGAAGATCTGATCTTGTCGAGGTTCTCGAGATGAATGGGCCAAGAGCCAACAGCCAAACGCCAAGCAACAACGAGGTGATAGTTTGTTCATGACGTCATAGTTTGTTCACGCAAAGTTTTTTTTTTTTGGCAGGGCAAAGTTTCTTTTTTTCTGATTAGTTTTCCTAATCAAACTATGACGTCATGAGCAGTTTTCAGTTAAAAGAGTGATTGTTGATGATACAGAGGCGGCCTCACTAGCAGACATGTCCGTTAACTGTAAGCAACTCAAGGCTTATTTTGTAAGGCTGCGCCGATCCCGATAGAAATAGGGATTGGAAGATAAAAACCCAGATAGATTGGTAATAAACCAGATTGGAGGTATTTTCACTTCTCGTCGACCGATTTTGACGTTTCAGTAAACCATTTTGAAGGTTTTTTCACCACCTTTCCAATGGTCCAAACGCCAAGCAGCTGTCTCTCATCGTTTAGAAATTACGTGGCAAAATGTGAATTTCTACTGGGGTTTTGTGTTTTAAAATTATTTTTGTATATGCTATATTATTTTAAACCGATATTTAAAAAAAAATAGTTATGTGCATTTAGGCCTATGCTATACTTACGCAATGCTTTCAAAAGTCATTTTTGTTATAAAGACATACGTCAGTATTACAGTTTTGGTTAATTGGGAACTGGGATCGGTTATCGGGATTTGGTATCGGAAATCGGGATCGGGTTTTGCTATTCGGCCGGTTTTGTTTAATGATCGGATCGGGTAGAAAAACTAAAAGTTAAAGGATAAGTGTTCACCATTCATAGAGAGAAAGATGCATCAATAATGTATTCATGATTCTGTCTAGCTAAGTAACTAGCGCCCTTACTGGCCCTTCCTTGGTTGGACTATATCACTACTTTCAAAGGCCAAAACTTTAGGAAAACTTCCTTATACCAGTTTTTATTTAGGGTGGATTACAACTACACGTCCCATGCTCATTTCACGCAATATTTGAGCACGTTTTATCTTTAGTCGGCAGATACAGCAGAAAAAACTGCCTCGAAGAGCCGATGAGTCCGATGCTGCACCAGTGACGTCATACTGCGGGATAGTAAAATTTATCGCGTGTTTTAGAACAACTTTGATGAGTTGAGGCCGGAGCGCTGAGCTGAGCTATTTGGCGAGTTTTAAAATTGCTAACAAATTCCGTGACCGGTGCGGCGGTTTGACCTTTAAACCTCAAATTACGTGTTTCCACTCTAATTTTGTTGGATGACAGTTGAAGAAATGTGTCCACATATTCACGAGATGCAGAAATACAAATAAAAAAACATCTTTTCCCCATGCTTTTTCTACAGAAATGCGTAAATTCGACGTGAGAATGTTGAATTAAAAAAAAATCACGTCAGTGAAGAGAAATGAACCTGCTATGAGAAGATATACTTAACACCCGGCCACATGGCACGTGACATTTTTTCGCCACACACTGAGCTTCACTGCAGTACGAAGACCTTACGACGGATGTTTCTTTATAAAAGTATGAGTGTTGTAGCTTTTCGTTTTTCAACATGCAAAAAAAAAATTAATAATAATACTTTTTTTTTATTAACAATTACAATTATTACATTGTAATCCTCGAAGCCATTGTAAATAGCTTGCGTGAGTTTCTAATACATCATATTCAAAACACAATAAATTTTTATCAATTATCAATTAACACTTTGCACTAGGTGGTATTTTATTTTTGCTTATTAATATTTTCAGTGTACTTTTAAGATTCTCATATTGATTTTTTCTCTGAGTATTAGTTTTAGGTCGTTTCAATTTTGATATTCCAACATCCCTTTTGTTAATTCATTAAAGATTTTCGGTATATACCACGTTCTATTTCTCTTACCGTATGTATTGTTCCATCTTGGCAGTAGGGACATTTCTCTATTATGTCTTAAATTTGTTTTCTTGTCTTTATTATAAAATTTAAATTGACCTTTGTAGTAATTTTTTTATAAGTATAATATAGTTTTTGATTTCACAATTTTCAATATCTTATTTATAAATCATCAGTCCTTATTTTTGTTTTTTGTTTCCAAACAGCATTTTAGTTATTTTATTTAGTATTTCTTGCAATCTTTCTAATAAATAGTCTGATGTTAATCCGTATAGTTCTATAGCTTCCAATCCAAGCATCATAATAACATTTTTTTTATTTTGTATATTTAATATGTTTCGCAAATGATACATTTCAGGCATCACTTGTCTTATTCTTTTCATTAACTGTAGTACGTGTGCTTTGAAATTCCAATATTTGTCTATTTCAATCCCTAATAATAATAATAATAATCATAATTTTATTCACACACGTTACATTTGCAAAATACAGTACAGGCCAGAACACGAGACTTATTAAGTCTGTATGTGTCTGTAAATTAGTAATTGTGAAGAAGTAACTATATAAATACAAATTTCATGCAAGGTTTAGAAATTAAATTAAAAGAAAACAATGTGTATTATTATGTCATTAAACATAATGGTTACAATTTAAAATAGTTAGTGTTGCTTTAAAGTTAGTATCCATTCTTTAATGAGTGTATTGAGTTGGTATTTACTCTTTAAGTGTCTCAAATTAACCGGCAGTAAGTTAAAAGTATGCGGGATTACATAACGTTGGCCTCTCTTACCGTAGGAATTTCGCCATATAGGAACTTTGAGCCATTCAGATGTCGACCTTATATTTCTTTTATTTTCCAATTTATGCTCCATCAGGAAATAATTTCTTTTGATTATGCAATTCGTTATTAATTGTCTAACGGTCATTCTTTTGTAATGTTCGTAAATATCTTCAGTACGTCGTCCAATACGTTTATCAAACAATGCTTTCAGTCCTTTATATAAAATTGTGTGTAAGTTGTTTATGAGACCATCAGTTGATGTTCCATAAACACTACATCCACATTTAATAAGAAAGTTAATCCAGCTCTCAAAAAGTGATTTTTTTTTTGCATCATTATTAAGAATAGTTTGTAATTCCTCGAATTCTATTAACTAGATTTTCGATATGTTTGGCATATTTCCAATTTTCGTCAATTCTGATGCCCAAAGATTTGCATTCCGTAACTTTAAGTAGTTTAGAGCATGTACACGTTTGATTGTCATGGCATGGATCACCATGGATATACATTTTACTTGATTTATTTTTCATATGTGTGGTCATGATTTGAAAGTAACACGTTTTCTCTGCACCGATGTATAATTCGTTATTCTTAAGTCATAAGTTTACGGTGTTAAAGTCATTTTGTGAATTTTGGGTCATTACATTGCATTTATTATTAACTGCAATCATAATAATGTCATATGCATAAAGTGTAAAGTAACTATTCCAATAAAGGTACTGTAGATCATTTACATACATCAGAAAAAGAAGTGGTCCAAGAATAGAGCCTTGTGGCACGCCAAATTCAACTGGTTGCCACGAACTGTGTAAGTTATTGATGCCAGCCAGCCAACACAACACATCCTATTTGTTAGATAATTCACAATAATATTCACAATTTTTCCTCTCAAACCAAGGCATGTCTAGATGAAACATGTTGGTCAATTGTATCAAATGCCTTTTGTAAATCTATTAAGATTGCACCAACATATTTCCCGTCATAAATAAATAAATACAAAGGTAAACCCGGATTTCCACTAACACGCTTCTTTTCACTCTAAACGGGGAAATTGAGTTTGAAACGAAATCTCGCGTAGGTCAAAAATTGGCCCCGGATGGGGCCTTTTCTTACTAAAAATCAATTTCCTGTGTTTTCGTCTCTCTTAATTACAAATATGATTAAGAGATAAAAGAGTCCAACACGCACCTGCTACGGAAACACAAAGGTCTGTGATACCAGAAAAGAAGGAAATAATACTGTGTCTCGCGAAGGCCTGAACCGGAAGATGAAGCGGAAATGTAGAAATATCGTGATCAAACAACGCCTTCCAAAACAAACCAAGCAAACTTCGTCCTGGAGACAGTTTGGGGTCAGACAGAAAACTTTGACATCCTGCTTGTTGGCTACACTACTACCATTATACAGTATGTCTCAGAAGTCTCAGATATGGTATAGGCCTATACAGTGTAGACCTATACGATGTACGCCTATACCATATTAGACCTAAGGTGTACAAATCAGCAAACTATGAGCAAAATATGAACCTAATTGGAGTAGCAAATGTCTTCTATAACAGTCTTTCACTCGCAGTAAACCCACGACTCGAACCCATGACTTTCCTCTGGATGTAGTATAGGCCTACATCATAGGCCTATCTGGTTCAGGACTTCTGAGACATCCTCTATAAGAAAGCAAATTATTAAAGTGATTGTTCAAGAAAAGAAGTGACTATTCCTTTCCCAGCTTCCAATGGCTGAATATTCTGCCAGTCCGTCATTTGTACGTTTACGGAACTTTAATTCGTTTTCGTAAAAACGGTCCTCACTTCTCAACTCGCCGGGTTACTGATTACCAGGAACGAATCCTGTTTAACGTTGTACAACCTAAAGTTTATAGGGAAAGCCTTCACAAATGCAGTTACTATCTGGGTAGTAAGTTTTATAATTCGTTGCACACTGATATGAAACGTACTGATCTGATGTCATCGTTTAAGAAACATTTGTTTAAGTGGTTACTTGAACAAAAACCAACTAACTTAGCTAATTATGTTCAATTTTGTGAGTTAACTTTTTGTGTGCCATGTCTAAAAAACTGTTGCTTTTCCTATTTCTATCGGCAGAGTACGATTTTGCTATTCTGGTTTTTGCTCCCTGTTATCTTTTTACTTTTTACGTAATGTTTTTTTTTTTATAGTTATGTGCACTCTTTTAATGATTTCTTGCAAGTTATCCTATTTTAAGAATGTTGAAATTTTTTATCAGTTTTTTTTTTTGTGGATAAAAATAAAATCAGACCGAAGGTTTATCTGGGCATTGCTTAATCGATTTCTTGATTAAGCAAGAAGTAGTCGAACAGTTTATTTTTATATCGATATGTGGTTTTCCTGAAATAATTATCTCTCAGATTCTCAGAACTTGTAGTTACAGTTAAAATAGTTTATCAGAATTACAACGAAATCTCTAAGTTGTTTAATTTTGAGAATTTTTGTTTTTCTGAATATTTGTTTAGATTTCTCGCATTTGCAAGCTAGAAATCATCTGAAATGAAATTCCAACATGGCGACGGATTTAGCTCTGCCAACTCACAACGAAAACAGGCAATAATGTGCATTCAGAAACGACTAGAAAAACCGTTTCGTCAGGGAGAATTCCTTATCTTATTGTAACGGATTATAAGACATTTACTCAAACGATGTCGGATTTAGCTAATCCAGGTAGCGTTGTTTCCATGGCAACGACGTAGGCCCAACTATAATGCCGCTCTTCAGTCCCCCCAAAACTTCCCCTCCCCCAGACTATCACGGAATATTTAATTTAGCCTCCCCCCCCCACCATTCCGTTGGTTGGGGATTTGCTTTCTACCTTCGTTCCCCCCTGTTTTTGGTAATGAGTGCCGCTTAGTTTCACTCACTCATGGTTACTCATTTTCTTTCGCTACTACGATCAACACATGACAACCAACCCAACACAAAGTGGCCATGCAATGAAAAGTTCGCAAATAACGTAACTACGTTTTGAAGAAAAAAGTAAGTATCAGCAAACTATGAGCAAAATACGAGTAGGGCAAAATAGGATTTCCACATTTTTAGGATCTCCACCGGTCCTGCACTCAATTAGCACTGATGCGGCATTGAGTTGATGGAGAAAAAGTGTTGAATTGTTATACCCTGAGCAATTGGCAGATATTTGGAAAAAAATATTCAGCCCTCGCTCTCCACCTTTGCATACTCGAGCAGGGCCAGTAATCGCAGCCGTGGGTTAAAAATCAATAACCTCTCTTTTCTAACCGATAACTATTACTTATTGCGCATGATAGCAACAACTTATTTACAGGGTCATCTCATGACAGGATGCGGTATTTCCTAACGTTTTTAGTCTGATCTGAGGTTGGCTGAATTCTAGTAACAATGGATGGCGCCAGCATTTAGCTAATCGATTTTCTTGAAAGGCGGCGCGCCCGCAAAACTCGCGCCTGCTTTTCTCACGTGCAGTTGTGTTTAAGCAGTCATGCCACCCCTAAAAACGTCCCGCTATAGGCTCGGGCCTCTCGGGCAATTCGGCCTAGCCATCGCGACCTATGCCATCGCGATTAAACTCCAGCTGCGAGAATGCAGAAGCGAGTCGTTGCGTAAACGCACCCTAAGTGCTGAGCTGATCTCCAGCGCGACATATAATCAGATGAGCTCCTTTATTCGATGTTCTTTTTCTTCCCCCTCCTTCCCCGCCCCGCCCCTCCGCCCGACCGCGTTTTTTTCTTCTTTCAGTTTGCAAGACGCGAACGCAAGGAAAAATCACCAGTCGTCGGGGAATTGGAGTAGATGGGAATGGAAAAATACTCTCGTTCTTGTCATCGACGAAAGTCGAACATCACGCTCGGTCCAATTCCAGACAGGAATCTCTTTTGGTAAAAGGATTTTTTTTCTTCTTGAATTTAAAGATGGTGTAGTCAACAATTCTTTGCAACGTGTCGTGTAAGGGCTCCTCACACGTCACCATCAGTAGCGTAACATAGAACTGAGTAGGAGCGTTCACACCACAGCTATAGGTGCCACAGATGAAAATTCCGTTACTGGTGATGCTTCTCGGAAGCGCCGCTCGGTGGCGAAGTGTGAAGTCCCCTTAAAACCATGCGTGACTGGGCTAGTCCAATCAGACGGCCGAACAGCCGCTCTTCTCGTTCGTCAATGGGTAATTCGTGGTGTCGTCACGACAGAGCGCGGTGGTGCGTGGTATGGTCAGCAGGCGTTGGATAGGGGATATAGAGTTGACACCTGGAAGTTTTGTCCCCCTCACGCTATCAAGGACCGCTCCGCGGTCCTTATGTAAGCCGCAGCATGAACTTCCGTGTTAAACGTCAAACTTTGAACTCCTATAGTCTCGCCCAGAATTGACATAGACCAACGAAATTCGGTATTTGGGGTCGTGTCGTAACTATTTCACCACATTACAAATTTTAATGACAACAATCAAACCGTTCGGCGTCCACAGCATGGCCATTTCTTGTTGTTGTTGTTGTTGTTGTTGTTGGGACTCTTTGCCCTCACCTGGAGACCGAACCACTGAGCCGATTTTCAAGTTCTATAGCCTAAAACGTAGGTCTGGACAAGGCCTAGGGCCTTTCGCAAGCTATTTTAACGTAACTACAATATTCTTGACACGGAAAGCCAAATGGGCTGAAACATTTGCTCTCACCTAGAGATCGAAGCAATGAACCGATTTTCAATTTGTATAGCTTAAAGTGTAGGTATTAACACCGACCAGGGGCTTTTGAACACGATTTTGATGTTACTGCAGTATTCGCATCGGCAGAGAAATTATTATTGTAGAGCACTGGGCAGAAATCATTAAGTGGAGTAACAAATTTTTGCAGAAATTTTACAGAAAACATAAATTTGGTACACAAGTCTTTCTTAACAGTAAAAATCGAACCAGCCATGGACCCCAATGAAATACCCAAAGTGCCATCAGTGCCAACAAATTCTGGGCAACAAATTCTTATAGATCAAGCTAAAAACATGAAATTGGGTGCAAAAGTCACTCTTAGCAGTATAAAACGAATTAGCCATGGAAAAGACTCTCTTATAACAGTTATTTTAAGGTGATTACAGTGTTCTTTTCTGTGTTATTCTTGCTAAAACAAGAAAAAAAAATAAGGGATATTAGTATTAAAAAACGCTTAAGATTATAAAATACGGATGTAAGCCTTCAGCGTCGCACTAATACGTGTAAAAGAAGCTCCAGCTTGTTTTTTGGGTCGCTGGAAATTCTTTTACACGTATTAGTGCGACGCTGATGGCTTACATGTCTTTTTCTGATATCTGTTCCTTTAGGGCTTTAAGTTTTTTAAGGCTTACATCCGTATTTTATACGCTTAAGCGTTTTTTAATACTAATAATAACTATATACTTCAGTGGTGTGTTTGCACTCTACTGGATAGCGGCACGTGTGTGCTGATTTATCATTGGGCTTTCATTTGAGTATAGTTAGACCTATAATTTGAATTCGGCTATAGCGAATATTTACTAAGCAAAATGTAGGTGTATATAGGCCGAATTGGGATGAGGAGATATAGTTCCACTTGAGATCATAAAATCACAAGTGGGACTCCTGTTACCCTCTACGAACGATTGTCTCCTCTCCATAGCGTGTTTCTCCAGGATCGAAGCATTTCTCCAATTACAGACTCCGCTAAACCGGTCAACCCAGAAGCTAGAAAGTTAACAAGATATCGCATCATCCAAGCCTATGCAGGATCCTGGCGGTAGTGGTTGATACTACCACTGCCTCTGGCAATACTTTACCTTCGAAGCAACGCAAAGGCAAAGACGTATTAGTAGCCGCAACCATAGTCAGGTTCTTACGTAGGCTTGGAGGAGGTAAGATGTGATATCTCCTTAACTTTCTAGTTTGGTTTTGGTTGTATAGTAAAGCTGTTTTTTGAAAAGACCCACAGGTGAACGAGCGCCTGTGGGAGGCTGAATTATTGAGTTGCCTGTGGGAAGCTGAATTATTGAGCTGCCTGTGGGAGGGAGAATTATTGAAGTGCCTATGGGAAGCTGAATTAGTTGCCTGTTGGACTGAATTATTGAGTTGCTTGCGGGAGGCTGAATTATTGAGTTGCCTGGGGGGGGCTGAATTATTGAGTTGTCTGTGGGAAGCTGAATTATTGAGTTGTATGTGGGAGGCTGAATTATTAAGTTGCCTGTGGGAAGCT
>JAHWFP010054191.1:0-20258 GCA_023313725.1 Lithobius niger | reverse complement strand
CCATTATACGATATTCCGTTTAAACGATTTTCCAGATTTTTTATTTATGCCGATATTAGACAATAATCCCATTAGACGATTTTTCAGTTAGACGTTCGTCCGACGCCCCTTTCGTTGGATGCCTAAGCCTATTTTTAGTAGCTGCGGTAATATGGATGAATAAATCGCCCTTTCTTCTATTTAAAGGTAGTATTTTTCATTGATGATGATACTTTCACAGTAGTACTTGTATTATTATAGCAGTGCTTAACAGGTTGGCAAAGAGGAACAGTTTGTTATCAGAAACAGCGCTTTTCTGATAAATTGCTTGATCTTTTTGCTTGCCTCCTTGAACGTACAAAAATACTATTGACCTTCTCCCGAGATAACCAATATCCCGTACTAAACTTTTATAATTTGCTTGATCGTTTTTTATGTGGAATATCTGTCTGTGTCATAAGGGTTGCAGCAAGAAATCTCCGTGAACGTAGCGAAACGACGCGGAATGAGCGAGTGAAGCGAGCGACTCCGCTAATTATTATTAATGGACAGAACCCATTATTTAACACTTCTGTCCTCCTACCCTCACTCGTAAACAACAAAAAAATTATTTTAAAATCGGCTCTTAATTTGGTTTTAAATATGTTAAATGAGAATAAATGAAATGTCGAAGTGCCATTGGAATTTTTATGAGACATTGTTCATAAGACTGCAATTTTTTTTTTACAATTTTTTTATAATAATAATAATAATAATAATAATATAGGTTTGTTGCAAATGCAACCGGAGAGGCAAGGACCTGGTGGCCCTCCTATTTTAAAATAGGCCCTCCTATTTTAAAACTAAAATATGTACAAAAGTATTTTGTACATATAAATTACAAAAGTAAAACAGTTTAAAAGTTTAAAACGTAGACGATTGCCCGGCTGTCAAGGAAGGGTTGATGGTATTGGGTTGAGGTCACGAATGCCTTACCACCAAGGTTAGACCTACCAGGGACACAATGGTTCCCGATGGCATCGCCAAACGTGAGGGACAAGTGAAGGGAAAGGCCGGATTTGTCATTGTCAAAGTTTCTTTTAAAAATAAAATAATGCATCGTAGGTAGATTGGAAGAAACCAACGGTCAACGAAAAAAAAAAAAAATAAAAAATAAAAAAAAAATAATAATAATAACAATAGTAAAATTTGGATACTTCAATTTAGCCAACACATCCATAGATTCTTTCCTATTTAATCCGCATAAATGGTGAGAAATGTGGGTTAAATAATGATGCCTTCAAAATAGGATGCCAGTTGCCTGAACGGTTGTGTGTGTAAATGTAAGGAGGGCTTGATGTTGCTTAGCGTTTACACACCATCGATTTTTTTAATAATGTACTGGCTAAAATTAAGGTCGAGATAATCACGTTATTCATTAAAATACCTTGATGTTAATAACTAATCCTTATACACGGTGTCCCAAAGGTCCCAGAATAGCCTCACAACTTTTGAAGGGGTCGAGATAAGATAATGAAACTCTAGCAATGTAGATTAGGTTAAGAATACCTTGTGAACGACCGGCATTTCGCTTGCCCCCCTCCCCTGGGGGGCTCACGGGTCCCAATTCAAAAATTTACACTGGAATGGGGGGGGGGGGTAAAAGAATACCTTATTTGAAAGGTCCTAATTAAACAAGTAAAGTGCCGCAATGATAACTTCGATATACGATGAGTCCATTCAAAGTGGCGGCCGGTTAAACAGGATTTTATTCTGTATCCATATGTGTTACTCGAGATAAAGACGTCGTAAAGAGAGGTAAGTGGCAGCAAAATGATTTCTTCAGTTTGGTTGCATTACACTCACAACGTCTCTTGCGGTTTGAAACCCAGAGTGTGGGCTTAGCTGTCTCTAGTAAACAGAGGTCCATGAGCAAGTACCTTAACATTAGTAATTCCATGCAATACTTTGAATGTTTAATGAACACAATGGTTAACTAATGGATAATGTTTAACGTCCGAGTTTTATGTTTCGTTTCACCAATTTACGCGATTGCTAAGCGACATCGGGCACAGATAAGCAAGTGCGGGTATATTTTTATTACAGGAGGGCCCAAGGTGGGGGGTACTGAGGCCCACACTCTGAGGGCGTTGCGGGTGTAATACAATCAAATTGAGCGAAGCATTTTGCTGCTACCCTTGTCCCTTTGCGACGTCTTTATCCTGAGTAACACATGGATACAGAGGAAAATCCTAATGTTTGACCGGCCGCCATTCTGGATGGCTCATCGTATCGAAGCGATCATCGTGGCACTTTAATCGCCTAATGAAGACCTTTCAAATAAGGTGTTCTTTTATCTCCCTCCCCATTCCATTGGAAATTTTTGAATTTGGGCCTCTCCCCCCCCCCCCCCCCAATGGGCAGACAAAATGCCGGTTGTACAGAAAAAGTAGATCCTTTAATCAAACTTACATTGCCAGAGTTTCCTATCTTCTTTCAACCACTTCAAAAGTTGTGTGGCTGTTCTGGGATTTTGAGACACCCTGTATATTAACTGTTACTACGCATGCACAAAGATGTCAAATACTGTAAAATGCGACTAAATAATGTGTACAAGAACTACAATGTGAAGCATTTATAGATCTGCCTAGAATTATTTTTAGAAATTTGTTCTAAGAATATTTTTTATAAGACACAGATGACACAGAAATGACACAGTTGCTAAACTGGTGTTTCTTTACTCTGTATAGTTTTTTTCAAACGGAGGAGCTCTTACGGATTACTCATGCATTCTGAAACATTCTGTGTCGTTTTTTGGACCTTGCGCCACAGTGGTTCCTGGTAAGTATTACATCCATCTATTGGCTCTCTAGTTACCTGATTGTGAAACTTTCTTGAATAAGTCATACGACTTGTGCAGTAGTATCTTTATTTGTTTTGTTTATTTTCTGAACGTTACTCACGTTGTGTTGCTGTTAAGGGCCATTCTGATAGCAAATGGGGAACCGGCCACTGGCATCAGCTACTTCTAATGGTTGCCATTACACCAGGTGGGTGTTATAACTGCAACCGGCCATCCGCCAGAGCTAGCCTATCCCTTTGCAAACAGAACCATCATAATCTCGTAACACAAGTTCTCATACTTAACATCCATAAGATGAAAGATAATTCTTGAAAGCAGCCGCTAAAGCTTTTGCACATCCGTGTAATGATTCTCTTTGTCCGCAGCCTCACAAAAACTTCACCCCTAAGCCCCTGCAAAACGTAAGCCTCACGCCAAATCTAAGACGCCGACCAGCATCGAAACAGGGTGGGACAGCGTTTTGATATGGGGGTAGCGTGAGGCACACACTCCAGAGTGGAATGTTTCCACACGTGGAAATGAGCTTACCGTGGTGCAATTTACTTGACAGTAATCTTCCACTAACTAGTTTTAATCGACCGTGTCCTTATAATCTTTTTCTTGGAGATGTTCATCCAAAGCCATTCGTGTGTTGATAATGATTGACTTGTAGTGTTTGTTTTCCAAATTAGGCGTCATGTTGCTGAGACGTATGAGAGCTCAAATCCAACCCCATATCTGATCGGATGATCAGACCGAAACCATGAAACTCAAGTCTACCTAGATACAAACGAAACGGTAGCATCTGCTTGTAATTTAGTCCTTGTAATTGGGCTATTTATATGAAGTCACTTTTTATGACGTGCCTTTGGCCGTACTACCATGGCTACAAGGCTACCGGGCATTGTCAAAATAGCCATTTAGGGACTGGTCATTACTTTTCGCCGGGGGCGGGGGGGGGGGGGGGATATCAGAAGAAAGTAGGGGGTCATACATTTTCAGAGCCCTCTGAGTAAGAGGTAACAGACTTTTTACAAACGCGGGGTGGGGGGGGGAGGAGGATTGTCAGCAAAAAAAATACTGACAAATTTGAAGAAAAATGTACTTTCGGGTCTTAAAAACGACACTTTCGGCAGTCAAAATTTGTAAAAAGGCCTCAGCTTGTGGAGCCCGCAACGTAAGTGTTTACAACGAGTTGAAGTGGATCAATGCTAGCTTGTGTAAGTTTGTTTCTAAACTTTCTGTAACAGACTTGTCTCCTGACTCCTTGGCTAATTCGCTTTCAGGTGCTGACGGTGTCAGGGTCGCGAACACACAAGCACATTGTGATTTCATCGTATTATATCACCGTGTAAATTTCGATACAAGTGTTGTCTAAATTAGTACACATCTATGAATGTTTTCTGGAACATTTTTAAATCAACCGACCTCTTCCTTTCCTTAGAAACGATGCATGTTTTCACAACTGGTAACCTGAGGAACGGTGTACAACTGCTACTTAGCCTATATTCATGAAAATTATCTCGAAGCCGTCACAGTAGGCATAAGAAATGCATACGTTTAGGGATGCAGCCAGATTATTTTTCGACTTTGAGTAGGGGGAGGTCAGATTTTTGTCAGGTTCTTGAAGGGAGTGTGATGTTTGGAAATGTAACTGTCTTCAATGTGAGGTCACACCAGAGGTTAAAAGCCTACGTAACAAAAGTTGTAGCAGGCGCATGTGTATTATATGGCCACTTCTCTTGACCCAATTACCGAGTTCGGTCCTTCAATTTAATTAATGATGTAAGCATCAGATATATCACAACGGTGACGAGGTGTGGAGCCCCTGTATTAGTCAGCAAACTTAAAAGTCTTAAAACTTAAGATTATATTCAGTTGAATTATTTACCGATTTTTCGTGTGTGCTGCAGGTTGAGGACGGCTCCAAATTGGTCCTCTTCAAACATTCGAATAAGTTCATCATTCCCCCCCCCTCCCCAGGACAAGAAGTCCGCAATTCAGTGGTGTGGGCAGAGGTAACACTCGTTGTATTCTGGTGGTCATTCCTTTAGCATTTACAAGTTTCAGTTATGAAGGTAAATGTGACTGCATGAACAGTAGCATGACTGCATGAGTAGCCGCCAATGGATCTCCGACTGGATTCTTTATTACAATTCGACATGTTACTGAATTGTAATGCTTCTATCATCAGTATGAAATGCTTACTAGGGTTAGGGGCAGAACGGGTGACCAATGCAAATTAACATTAAATTTTAGATAAAGTAAACCATTTATTGCTTAACGAGAGTCTAAAGCATCTAATTCTTATATTTATTGGATTTCTTATGGGTTACTCTGAAATGCATATTAAGTTTTGTATTTGTCACTTTGTTAAGGTTTATAGAATTGCTTATTCTATAAAAGATCCTTTTGTTAGGCGGTTGACGTAAAATTGAGTACCGGTAGCATCAAAACTCATGTGAATTAACATTTAGTAGTAATTAGTAGCATTTCATAAAGCTAATAATATTGTTTATTAAGAACAGTACGATATGCCATAAATTATAACAGCAATTGTTAGTAATTAATGAGCATAATTATTCAAATTCAGCTTGCATGGAATTATCTCTGATTAAAGGATCATTTCAAGGTTATTGCTAAGGCATTTAAAAGTCTATGAAGTGACCTAGTGCATAAACTACGTATAATCTTAGTCTTATTATAGTTTAATAATTCACTTGTAAACAATTTTAACGTGGTGTTAACGTTATCTGGATTCGGTACCCTAATGAAAGGGCTGCTCTCTTACGGATCAGAGGAACAGCCGGCATTGCTCGGTCAGTGCTGGGCATTGGATAGTGCAGCTTCTGTTGCTGCTGATCTAACCGACTACTTGGGTTTCAAACAGTGGCACGCGTCCATCATCGTTGAAACAATTTCCAAAGGAAAGTTTTACATTCGCCATTTCCTTGCAACGCATCATGGGATTTTTCGAAAATTACGACAAGCTAATTTATGGAACTAAACACGAGCTCACTTGTATGAGGACCAGCGTTACAAATGCCATCTTCAAAGCTGCAGCCGCAGCCAATGGTAAAGTTGTTCTCAGTAGCATTTTTTGGCTCGTCCCCCATCGTTTGATTCCAAAACCGATTATAGGTCTAAGTGTACGTAACTAGGTATAAGATGTATTTATTGGCTCATGACGTTACAGCAGCCAACACTCTTGTAAAGTATTGGTAAGAATGATCCTTCCAGTAAAAATTTCGATGAGTTATTTAAGCTAGTTAAGGATAACCTCGGCCCAGCTACCTGTGGAAATTGCTGAGCATTTTTGTTTCAGAAGGAATAATCAGGAAACTGCATCTGTCACTGTATGTTTGAAACATTCCTTAACCAAATTTTACGAGATAGCTAAATAGCTGGTAATTCTTCTGAATATAAGCAGTCATAAGAATGCATTTTATGTTCCCCTCGTGCCAGTGCTGACTTCCTCATCGACTCGATCGCTTCGTCTTCTGTTGTACAAAACGGGGGGGGGGTCTGTTGTGGGTCCAGAAAATCAGAAAATCAACACGAAGATTGTCATGCCTAACTGCTTGAATATTTAAAGGATCTTTGGTCCGCGGGCTTGGGTTTTAGGCAGCAAATTATTTTTTTTTTTTGAACTTTTTTCTGTGTGTTGATTTGTGTTCAAAAGGAAATTTTTTTTTGTAGTTTCAACAATTTAAGTAGAAAGGTTTAAATTACGGGAAAAAAAGTTGGAGTAAAGAAATTTCTTGCATTTTGACTTATAAGTTTTTTTACACGATTCAGTGGGTTTGATAAAGTTGGTTAAAAAGAAGACAAGTATTAACTAATGTTCTGGAAGAAATTTAATTTGAAAGTTGTTAAATTATTGTGGTGGCTAAATAGTAGTAACACATTTAGGGATATTAAATTAGTAATTAGAGTTATGTCAACACCTGTAAATATTGTAAATAGTGTGCGTAGGTATAGGATGTAGAAATTAGAATATTTTCTAATTAAGTTGACTCGTTCAATATCTAGTAGGGGTGAATGTCGTGTCTGGTCGCAGGTACCACTAACTAGTTTTAGGTGTGCTGGTATCTACTTGAAATCCTATCACATCTTAACCAATCATTGATGTAATTTAGGTACGCACCAATTACCCATGGTGCATACCTACACTAAACGTATATAAAGGCTTGCAGCGCCCTCATCTGGTTGCTGCTCAATCGATACCCACAATCCGTAGTTGTGTCCGTCTTGCCAGGTTGGCCCGACACTACACACCAAATTTGTTTCTTGCGATCATCAAGTTTCAACAGATTTACTTAATACTTTGACGTGTATATTTTAACATTTTGATGATCTACCATATTTCAAACCTTGTAGGTGCCAGTCTGATTAATGAGCTTTAATCATAAGGCGTAGTTCTAGGTACACGCAAAACTTGTTTGTGAAATCTTCAGTTCAGAATGCTTAATTCATTCTTGTCTTTTGTCGTTTTCTTCTTTTCGTACTTTAGAGAAGGAAGTAATTTATGATTCCAGAAACTCCATTGGTATTTCAGGAGTTGTTCCACAAAACTACTGCAAACCAGCGTCCGTTTCCGTAAGTTTGAACAAGCTTTTTTTGGATGACCAATCAGAATGCAAATCCAAGAGGAGTAGTTCATGGCATAGACTTAATTTCTTTGAGCATTATATCATCAGAAGCAAATTAATGCTCGTATAGATGAACTGTATCGATCTTGATTTTTTAGCTGTTTTAGAAGCTGAATGAAACGGCGCATTAATTTGGACCATCACGAAAATATATTCTGTCTGTACATTCTGCAGCAAAATAAAGTTTAAAGGTTGATCCCAACAAACCCTGAATTGAAATCGAATCGGAAAAGAAAGGAAAAGTCCAAGAAATACCCAAACGCAAATGATTGTCGAAAACTTTTCCCTTCCGTAATGCGCCCGACTGGTGGTTAGCTTTTCCGAATCATTCCGTTTTGGACTGTATATCCGTCGGCTAATTTCAGCACACCTACGAGGCACGTAACACATACGAAACATTTATAACGTGATAATGGTCAGACATTTACAGACAAACACCCTTTTTGCAGAATAATTTGTTGCAAACCGCGCTCGCTGTGGCTAAACACTCAACATCAGACACCACAACTAATCACAAATTACTTCCAATTAGGCATGCCTCTTTAACTTCTGCAATATTCAATTTTTGAAGAATATTTTGATTCTGCGAAACGGGATTATGCAAAAATGGAAAAATCCCATTTGGAAAAGGGTAACCATCATGTGTATAACTACTATTCTTAAAAGAGAACCTTGGCATTGACGTAGCGACGACCAAGCATTCTAAACAGTATTTAAAGTACACGTATTTCCATCTACCAGTTTTCAAAACGCTAATAAAACAATTGGTCTTATTCCGCTGCTAGTCTCTGTTAAATTGTTGCTTTTTAATGCCCCATTACATAGTAATAAAGTATTAAATTTTGTGAACGTAAAATTTTGTCAAATTCGTTTTGGCAAAACGGAATTTGGCGAAACTGGATTGGCCCCTGAGGGTAAAGCTGTTAATGTGCGTTTTATTTTTTAGCTAAACGGGATTTGGCGAAACGGGAGATCACCCTTGAGGTTTGATCCAAGAAGTGTGCCATCAATAGGGTATCAATTCCCGGGATTCCCAACCATTTTCGGGATCAAAATGACAGTAAATTCGTGTAAAAATACGTTATAAATACATTCTTATTTCGTAACTACACTCACTGTGAACTCATTAAATTAAAAACACAGCCTAATCACTGTATGTAACAGAGATGAAAATAGAAGTTTTCACTCAGCCTTACTGAGCATTCTCACCTGCCACTACATTCAAACCGAGCTCCTCCCACTGTTGCTAAGCAACCACAAGCTATGGAGAGAAGCCTCCGAGCAGACTTGCATCTCTTCACATACCAATAATTCTTCAATTTCAATTTCAATTTGTTTATTCAGGGATTCGACCCGAGGCCACGCTCCCTATTACACAAGCTAAATCCCTCCATCTGTGGTGCAACACTGAAAAACTTTACAACCATACTGGAAACCAAATAAGTACTGTATACAGCAATTAAATATTTCAAATAAACTAAATAAATAAATAAATAACTTAACAAATAAAAAACTAAATACATGTTACTGGTAAACAGAACTTAACAAACAAGGGCTATCCATCAACTGAAAAGTTAACCAGTAACCAAACAATTGTAATTATTAACTAAATAATTCAACAAATAAAACTAAAAAAAAAATTAGCCAGTAACTAAATAAACTTTTTAAATTCATGAATATAAACAACATAAAATTAAAATTATGAAATATGTACAATGAGTAATAACGTAAAGTAAATTATCAATGAACAAGTAAACTATTAACTCAACACTCTGATCGAAGGGCTACAAATCCATTGTACACCCCCCTGTAGTCTACGCACACACAACACAACAATACTCCACTAATAAACCAGCCAAATCTGTTAGCAAGCCATCGCAAGACTTCAAACTAAACAACTCCTGGTTTGAAGTCCAGGGTTAGCTTGCTAACAGGTATGGCTGGTAAAAGGATCCATAGTGGGTGACGATGGCTCTTGGGGCGGTGGGGGGGGGGGGACTTCATGGGGATTTCATTGCTGGTTCGAATTGAACTGCTAAGAGTGACTTGTGTACCAAATGTCATGCTTTCAGCTCGATGTGCATAATCTTGTTGCTTAACAGCTCTACGATTGAATATCCAGGATTCCAAATTTACAATAGTTTGTGCTAGAAAGAAATTTAAAAAAAGTGCAATTTCTTCCGAAATAATTGGTCAATTTACGGCTAATTCTCGCTCAGCAATTCTTTTGGTGGTTTCAAGCAATGTACCAAATTTTACTCCAAATTTTACTACCCTTTATTTGGGCTCCACCTAGACTAAAAAGTATAACCAACCAACCAACCTATATTTAAAGCTTAATCTTCCTTATGGGGTACGTTACGGTCGCTTCGCTCACTCCACTCTGCTAATGAACAGTTAATACAGCTTTGGAACGAATGATAGCAACTCCGTTAAAACACAAGCCCAACTTTTAGTGGAAAATAAGAACACAAACACTAAAGCAAATCATTACAGGGTACAATACTGCCAGAATAAATTCGCCAAAATTCAGTGGGTATTGCAGTGCCCACAACCCCAAGATTTTTTTGCGAACTTTACGTTATCACACTTCAACCTACCAACTTTCAAATGAATAAGAACTTAAAACTATCACACCTATGGCCTTAATAGGACCAGCAGAAAGGTAGATTCACTTCTAAACAATTACAACACGCGACAGGATTTTTTAACTGTATTTAATCTTGTGTTTGAAGAGCCATGCTACATGCCACGTTGAGGACCTATGGCAATGAGTTAGAACTATACTGTCAAGAAGAAAAAGGAACCGATTGCTAATTTTATGTGATCCATAAGTGAATTATATGACAGGCTGGATCCAAACATGGCAGAATCTGTGAAATTGGATCGTGTGCTCAGGCAGCTACTTCCGGATTTTTTTTTCAGTTGCTTTTGAGTCACCAGTTCGACGCCCCGCAACAGCTTGCTAAGGAAGCCCCAGAATTATGAATGTTCATTATCCTCCAGCAGACATACAGGTGTCCAATGCCAGCTGAGAAATCGGTGGAACCTACCCCAGTCTGGAGAAAGGTAATCCATATTTTGTATCAGCAGCGGCGGCTGATATGTGCTTGGGTTGCCTGTTAGCATAAGACTGGAGTAAGTGGTTGCATTACCCTTCCATCTCTTAACCATAATTTGTGGTTGAACGATATTATTTTTAAATACAAGCATTCCGATAATTACCGTTGAAAGACTTAAACGATCAGTCAATGAGTATTCGTGCTGGAGGAAGACTGACTGATAAGAAACCCAGCCACCTTCTCTTCTCCCTCCCCGACCTATTTGCTTAGGCCTTGTTTAATAGCTATGCTTTGTAAACAGACGCAGCAGAAGAAACTTTAAAAGCTATCATGCTTGTTTTCTCGAAATAGACTAAGTGACACACAAAAAAAGGTACGCTACGTAAGACTACTCTTCCTTCATATCATTTCGTGTGCAGTCCTTCTAATGTACGCAGAATGCTTAAGTCATCCGTGATTTGAATGGCATTGTAAAGCTTCAGTAACTAATAGTCCTACTGCTCAGTATAACGGCCTACGAATGTGTTTTTTATTAACATTGCGGCTGCCTTCACTTTGTGAATTTGTGAATAACCAAGATCCTAGCTCACTTCTTCGATCAACTTTAAGCAAATTGCCACTTTGCTTGTTTTGTAGCGAGCGGGTTGTGTGGCTTTGGCGTCACGTGCCTCTTTTCCGATTCTAGTTTTGGTGGGTATAAACGTTATACTTGAACGTTTTTTTTTTCATCACAGCATGCAATTTTATTTTGTAAGATTTTATTTACCATTTAGTATATACGTTTTGTTTAAATTCATTCAAATAAGAACTTTAATAGGACTACCATTGTATGAATAAATGCAGATATAAAACCAGGATTGCAGACGTGGTATGGGTCAAACACGACCCACTGACCCTTTTTATTTTATGAGCCACTGACATATTTTCTCCCAGTAATCAAATTTTAACTACTGACCCCATTTTGACCCACTGACTGAATCTGATCCACATATTTTTTTGATCCTGTGTGTATTGGCTGCTTATTTAAAACACTATCACAAACAACACAATACTTAATCGATCCTTGGTTAGTGGATTATAACATACAATTGAAAAATCACTTACATAATTATGTTGTAACTTTGCTTCTTTGTCCATCTACATCTTTCCGCCTAATATGAAACTTAAAAGGTGTCGAGGGTTGGCATTTTAAAAGCTAGAAAAAGATTTATGAAACGGATAAGAAAAAGGTAGGAACACTTCATGTAAGCTCCACTTTTGGTGTCTGAAAGTTTATTTTCTGCTCCGTATTTCAGAAAACAGACGTTGCAAAACTCAGTGGGTGTATTAGGTCAGTTCGTCATTTTGGGCCAGTGGACCAGATTAGGTCATATGGTTAAACTAATTCTTTGGGTTAAGGCATCTGACCCACTGGCCCAATCCACTCAAAAAACATGACCCAACGATCCGTTGTCAATCCCATCTCCGTAGAATTGATAGGATTTTTTTTCATAATTAATAGACCTTTCATATCTCAGACTATGAGGACAACTTTAGGACCCACACCATTAAATAATGAATATGTCCTAAGACTGAGTGTGAAAGGCCTTCAAAATTAAAACTGCTATAACTCGAGGCTTTACCTCTGATTTTTTTGCAATATGAGTGGTTATAACAAAGTTATAATTGCACCAGTAAATGATCCTACTTTCCAGTTATTCTTTCATGAAGATATGGATGAACCTTTATGGAAAAGCGTCTATGTTAACAGCGATATGAATGTTGGCCTTAACCGTGCTACGACAGAGAGAATTCCTTTAACAGCAGCTGAGGTAAGTCAATAATTGTAGTATTCATACGAGCAGAAGTCAGTTGAGGTAAGTCATCAGTTATAGCTTTCATATGCCCAATACATCGCATAAACAACTCACACTGCACTGATATCGTTTAAAAACAGGCAAAGCAAGTCGAAATGAATACTGTTAAGTCAGCTAACAAACGACATCCCGTAAAGCAAAGGATTTGGCGTGTGAAACCAGACGATATAAGAGAAGTCCGGCTGAAATACCTGTCAATTACTATAACAAATTAGATTTTATACAACATAAAAGTAGCTAAACCTAAAGTATACAATTCTTGTAAAGAAACTTTGTTTTGTATAAATCATAAACTATTTCTTTCTTTCTTTAGTTTACGTATTTGAATACTCGTGCAAATCCCTGCACTGATGAAGAAACGTATCAAAGATGTTTAAAGAAATATTTTCAAGATAGTGCAGCATTAGCGAATATAACATGCCAGTAAGTCTCATACGGATTTGTATATTTTGCTCTACTCTAAATTGCTCTACTTCAACTGATAAAGAAATTGGAAAACTAACTAAGTTACCCGTTCGTGGGAACACCTCTCTTTGGTGAAGGGACTGCAGCGGGCACTCAAATTCGGACTTCCTCCCCATTCCCCTTCCCTATCCTTCCAGTGCTTAAATCGATTCTGTGTATTTCTTATTTATGGTTAAAAGGAGATTCAAACACAAAGAGCTTGCAATGGAATGTATTTTTTACATCTTACCTAAAAATGGGGGACTAATTAGGATTTAAGGTTGGATTAGTTATGTCCTTAGAACCTAAAAGTGATAATACGTTCCAACAATACTTGTTAAAATAATTAGCCTTGACGTTCCCAAGTTGTGGCGACACAAGGTTTTGTTGCATTTCCGAATTACAAGGGTTTGAAGCTAGAATTTTGTTCGGCAACTTAGTCTATGACAAACCATTCTACACTTACCTCTAGATCGATTGAATGGGTAATTTTTGTTCTGTATGGCAGGAACCACTGGTTTGGAGTTCCTTTGAGTGCAAAAGAGTTACCCAAGATGCAGAACGAACAATTTTTCTCGGAAATTTTTAGGGTCGTTTATATGCAACTACTAAAAGAACGACCACATTACTTTCAGCACTTCATGCTCACTATCTTGTGGGTTTCTCAGCATCTTGGGTTGAATTTGTACCATCTCAAAATATAATTTTGTTAGTATGTGAAGCCATAAAATGCTTATCTACAGATTTCAACATCTCATCCCTCCGTAAACAATGGCAACAATGGTCTCTTGTAACAGTGGTGTTTGGACACAACTATTGGTTATAAATTGTATACAAATCGATGGATGAGATCTCTCATCCCACCGGGGTTGAGAGATCTCATCCCTCTTCACAACAAAGATTTGTCGAAGGAATAATTTTGTTGTTGTTTGAAGGGGCATTTCGGAATCAAGCTAGAATGCTATGACAAAATAAATTTTATTATTATTAATACCTGTTTTAAGTTATTATTTATACTTATAAGTAATATAATCAAACCAACTTATGTATCGGAATCTCTCTGAATTACTTGGAATCTCTTTGTTATTCTGACACATTTTACACTAATTTAGAGGATAACTACCTGATGTAGGTTGCCTCCCAGAGAAGCCTAATGCTAGCCATGCTGACAAAACCGCCTGTCGTATTTTTAATATTTTTTTTTATTTATTTGTTAAATACGGAGCTTTCAAATGCATGGTTATTTTTCATTCACACACGTTTACACGTAATTACAGCTTTATTTATGACTGATAAAGCCCATTTGGATCTCCAACCAGTAATAACACGTTATTATCTTACCGCATCACAGTTTAAGATTTCGAAAGTCATTGCACAACGACGAGTAACCCAATTAGCCAACAAACGTTATCTTCCTCTATTTTGGATTGTTCTCTATTCGGAAGTACTCCATCACCGTTCATACCACAGAAACTCAACGACGAATAGCCCCTTCAGATAACTTCTCTCTAAAATTTTATTAGGAAATATTTTTTGAAGGGTCTGATCGTATTTAGTTTCCACGGTATGATTGGTGATGTGGTATACTTTGGAATCGGGTAACAATCCAGAAATAAATTAGAGAACCATTGAGGGCTAACTGGGTTACTCGTCATTGTGCGATGACGGATGATTTCAGAATCTTGGACAGTGATTCGGTAAGACAATAAATAAATTACAGGACGAAGAGCCAAATGGACTTCATCAGTGATAAGTAAACGTTTTATTACGTGTATAAATGTTGTGTCAGTATGGTTAGCATTAGGCCCCTCTGGGAGGCAATCGGGTAGGGTCAGAGCTATCCCCTAAATTAGTGTAAAATGTGCCGGAATAAAAAAGAAATACTACTCATAAATTGCTTTATTATATTACTCATAAGTATAAATTAGTATTAAAAGGAAGCACTAATAATCATAAAATTTGCTTGTGTCATTGCATTCAAGTTTGATTTCAAAAAACCCCTTCAGACAACAACAAAACTATTCCTTCTACAAACTGTCTTAGTTACATTATTGGCAGCATGAATGAATGGTGTGTTTATTGGGGTTAAAACCCTGGGTAATGAGCCCGCTGTAAACCCACTAGTAGAATCCACTACTAGAACAATGCTGAAGAACAACGATATCAGCATAAACAATGTTGCTCGCACAGTCCCATTGTCGAGCTTTCTGAGCAAACGAACGTCAGCATGATTCGTTCTTTGTTGTGTGAGTATTTAACAATAAGAAATGGGCTGATTTGTTGGAAATCGGTAGATAAATATCGGGCTGTGGTTCCACGTTCTACACGGTGTATGTCCGGGCCTGTGGAGACTATCACATTCCAATCCTTGCGAGCTCCAAACGGGCTTTGCAGGTAGTGCAAGTATCATTAAATGACTGTCTGCGTGTGGTTTCTGGTTGTCTACCATCGACTCCTGTTTCTGCACTTCTTGTGGAGACAGGTGAGCTTCCGGTAGACATCCGGGCCCACAAGCTTTTAATCAGGCTCTGTCAACGGGCTGTCGCTAGAGGAAAAACAGACCCTGTAGCACGGATAATCTTGGACTATTTCCTTTCAATGAGGGCAAGGGATCTGTTAGGAGCTCTAGGACTTGGGGCAACCTTGCTTCAAGGAGATGAACTATACGCGGCTTCCCAAATCCGATCACCCTACTTCCCCCTAGTCCCTGGATCTGGTGTGGGGCAGCACTGTTGGCAGGAAAGGATGTACGTTTTCCAAGTCTGATAGATTCACGCACTCAGGCTTCTATCTATTGTGATGCGTCTTTTTGCAGTGGGACGTTTCAGGGAGAGGTAGGGATTTTCCTTCCGAGTCTTCGTCTTGAGTTTAGCTATTTCCTCAAGTGTCTTCCATCCGCTTTTCTCGGGGAACTCGTTGCAATCTCAGTTGCATTAGACATTGGCTTGGACTTGCAGCTGCCGCGATTTACTGTTTACTCTGATTCGGCTGTTATCGTAGGTTTTCTTGGCCAATGTTTCCGTTCTATGGAGGTCTTGCACCCAATTGTAATGGAAATTGTGTGGAAGATCTTCTCAGCGACGCAATGTAGGGGTCACTATTTCTATTCTTTGGGTTAAGTGGCATGCTGGAATCCATGGGAATGAGGCCTTGCCAGGTATGGATACGAGTAACGTGTTAACCAGCTTTATTTCCCAGTGGGTCCAAGAGATCTCCGTCCAGTGGTCTATGCACTGTCTAGGAGGCAGTGGCAAGATAGATGGGAAGCAGGTACAACCGGTCGTAGCCTCTTTGACTTAACACCCTACTACTTCAGTTCCTGTGGTATTGAGTAGTCTGTCGCAAAGGGATTCGGGCTTGATCTCTAGGTTTAGGACTGGTCATATACAGCTTCGAGCACACGTTTTTCGTCTGGCGTGGTGCAATACCCCTGTCTGTGTCGGTGGCCTCGGTGACGAGACGGTGACACATTTCTTGCTTTCATGTACACTTTGGGTTGCACAGCGGCGTTTGCCATTAAATCTTAGGGATGCACCCTTATGGGAAGTCCTCGGAGTGCCACCACATCTGACGAGTGCACGTCTCTCTCTTAGTACGGTTCTTTCTGTAAAGCAACAGGGCGTTTTGACTGATTTGGTTTTGGGTTCTTGCTTTTCTGTGGTTACTAGCCCTCCTCGCCATTTGGTATTTTTCTTTTGGCTTTACTGTATCATTGACTCTTGAACACATTATGGTTTCTGTTCTCGTTGATAATTGCTTAGGATTAAATTAGGTTAGGATTGTGTCAAGTTTAGTTTGCATGAGCGAGTGGTATTGTAGACCTGTTCGGCTCAATATAGACATAATAATACATACGATATCACCCAGCATTCTCGGGCTGAGATGTAACAATACTCGGAGCTGCGCGCCCTCCGATTGTTACATCTCATCCCTCTAAAGCTGCGTGATATCCTATACATCTCGCATCCCCCATCCACCATTCCCCATCTTACCCTTAACATTTAATCTTCTAACCTTACTGTCCGTACTCCAAAACAAATCTTAAGGTCTATTTTTTCCTTGATGAACCTTTCATTTATTTAAAAATGCTTAATCATGCATAATTTCATTTGGCTTCAGCCGTATGAATATATGAAAAATCTGACCATGAGTGCTGAGAAAAAAATATACCTCTTTGGCATGAATGCTAACGGTCCTTTTCAGAAACGAGAGCTTAAGGTTCCTTGCACTACAGCATACAGATTAGATCTGCATACTTGCCTGTATTCTCAACCTAATGTTTAAATATTTTCAGATTACCGGACATGGGTTTTTCGAATTTAAAAGACTGTGAAACCTTTAACAGCGTATGGAGAGCTCAAATTGCAATTTCAGGATTTTTCAACTTCAACCTGAACCCATGTGTGCGCAAATGTCGTGAAACCATTTATCGCACAGGAACCGCAAAATCAGCAGACAACATGCTTGAAACCTTCGACGTGGAACTTCATTATCCGGACAACATTGTGTTAATTTCTAAAGAAATATTCGTGTACAGTTTTGTTGCCCTACTCTGTGATCTTGGAGGAAATGTTGGTCTCTGTCTTGGTATTTGCTTAATGTCATTGTTTGAAACGATAGAAGTATTTTGTATGCATTGCTCAGCTGCTAAGCGATATTTCATCAAGAAACGATTTGGTTAACTTTCAGAGCAATCACCTGTCGCTTTGTTACCATATAAATCTAGATGCAGGATAGTATGTAGCCTTCAAGTAGATAATATTGCTAATTGTTACTTGCCTAATTGTTGTCAGACAAATCTGTTATGATGTAAAGCTTCATACCATACCCCTTCTACCATTCCACATCTTACCCTTAACCATTAATCCTCTAACCTTACTGTTCGTACTTCGAAACAAATCTTAAGGTCTAGTTTTTCCTTGATACGCATTGAGAAATACTTAACTACAAATAATCTCATTTGGCTTCAGCCGTAAGAATTTATGAAAAATCTGAGAGTGGTGAGAAAAAATTAGGCTTTTTTTTTGGCATGAATGCTAAAGGTCCTTTTCAGAAACCAGAGCTTAAGGTTTCCTTGCACTACAGCATACAGAGTAGAACTGCATACTTATATGTCTTCTCAACCTATTATTTAAACATTTTCAGATTACCGGACATGGGTCTGTCGAATTTTAAAGTCTGTGAAACCTGAGTAAAAATTATAAAAAAAAGTGGCTCACTGGCAGCGTGAGCTTTCCGCTTGGATTTCTCTAGCTAAATTATTCGTCTTGTCGTCTACAGTGGGGCAGATACCCATTTTGGGTTTGGCTCCCTTAAGTGAAACAACAACTGCAAAACCAGTATGGCTGATTATCGGTGGAATTGGTTATGGAGGGTCCAGTAATGAAGGAAGCCTCAACATTAAAATGTGGGAACGTGTCTTTTATGGAAAAAATGTGCACTCAACATCATTGATTTTGTATTGTTAGTTAACAAGCTAACTAACTAGCTAGGGCCACTGAGCCCATATAAATTCTCACGCCGTACATACGGCATTAACCAATGTTTGTATTGTCATCCACAGCAGATTATACCATGCTTAAGTGTTATATGCTTATGGTTTCAGTACCTAAGTGTCAGAATACGTTCTTGTTGCAAAAGAGATGGGTCACTAAGAGCCTGGTAGCTTTCATTGCAAGAAGAGATGGAAACAAAACGTAGATCGTGTGCAGTATGAAGCACTGGTTGAGGCATAATTAAGTTGCATTAACTATATATAATGTGGCAAATACATAAAATATTTTACACATGTGTATAATACTTCGTCACGTATAGTATAAATATTTACTCGTATATGTATAATAATATCTTCTGGATATAAAATTTTTTCCCATATATAAAATTATTACCCATAAAGTACAAAATGTTTTCTCGTATACATAGAATGTTTTCTCACATATAAAATGTTTCCTCGTATATAAAGTGATTTCTCACGCACATATATTTAAAATGTTTCCTTTATAGAAAAATGTTTTCTCAAATATCACAAGAATGTTGTAATCACATTAAAATAGCATTCAAAAGGCCCTAGGCCATGTCCATAATCTACGTTTTAAGCTATAAAATTTGAAAATCGGTCCATTGGTTCGAGCTCCAGGTATGGGCAAAGAGTCCCAACAACAACAAAAACAAGAATAGAAGAACAACTACAACTGGCCATACTGCGGACGCCGAACAGTTCGATTTTTGTCATTAAAATTTGTAATGGGGTTAAAATACCCCAAGACTTGACCCCAAATACCGAATTTCGTTGGTCTAATTCAATTCTGGGCAAAATTATAGGAGTTCAAAGATTGACCTTTAACATGGAAGTTCCTGAGGCTTACATAATAACTGCTATCGTGGTCCTTTTTTTTTTACACCCGTCTAGGTTGAGTGAATTGTGAATTTTCCGCAGTTTCTTACAACGTAAAAAAGTTTGTGTTGGCCTGTAACTTTTTTGGTTGTGTGCTTATGACAGGATTCCTATCTTAACTGACTTAATTGCTTTATTGTTAGATGCCACAGGTTAAAGCTGATGGTGTCTCATTATTGCATGCGTTTCTTATACTAACACAGGAACGTATGTAATCCACTTTTATTGTTATCATACCTTCTTCATTGTTCTTGAGAATGTGTAATATTGGGCAGTCGTTTCTTAGCTTTTCACTATTGTACGCAGGAGGTCGTTTTATTCTACTAGCATCCATTTTGAAAGGTGAAACTCGGAAAACTCATATTTATAATAAACGGAATGGTTTAACTTAGTCAATGTCTTAATTGGGTTGTAAACCTATAAAACGACTCCATTAATTTACTCTTTATTAGAATATTTCTTCTTTTCATTCTCCCACAAGTGTAGTCAAATAGTAAATGGCTTCAGACATAAATGTAACTGCCTACCTTGAATGTGAATTTGTTCTTCAGTGACTTTGCTGAAAATAAATAAATTGTATGGAACATGTAACACGTTTTGAATTAAAAGCATCTTCTTGGCGTTCGTTTAGTTGGAAAGATTCTTGGAAGATCCCTAAATGCTGCGGAGTGAGGGAGTTCAATTTTCGTTGTTTGTAAAAGAAGAACTAGGCCCGTTAGGTCGAAACTACGTTCTACACAACATTAGATTATTAGATGCTTAACTGCTTCGTACATTGTTGAAGTAAAAAAAATAGTGTGCGGCTTGTTAGCAAACTATGTCTTTTTAACTGTAAGCATTGTTTGGCCGATTTGCACATATGTGGGGAAATTACATACGGCAGAAATCGTAGCAGTTTCTTAAAATCTACCGCTGCTCATGTAATGCTTTACACGAAGTTTTCACGTGTTAAATGCAACAATGAAGAATCTTGTTGTAGTTCTTTTGTTGAGAGATCATTTGATCAAGCCTCGCCGAGCTTATTATCTGGACTATTGTTTGGGAGAGATC
>JAHWFP010054180.1:0-12630 GCA_023313725.1 Lithobius niger | reverse complement strand
GTTTACATCGTCGAGACAAGAGGGTCATAAAAAATTGTGGATGACAGCATATGGCGTACACAAGAAGCAAAAAGGTAGAAAAAGGTGTCGCAGTACACCACATGAACACTGCAGTATCGCATGGGAAAATACCCAGACCTTCATTGTCTCAAATTCAAAATAAGTTCGACATCTTCGCTAATTGAAATCTTTAGCTATTCAAGCTCACGAAAAAAGCTGTAAGATCCGAATGAACATTCAAGTACCACCCATTGCGAGCATCCAGTTTTTAACAAGTGATGAACTTAACGAGAACTTCTTGAAAAATTGTGATGCACAAGATAACAAATCTGGAAGGCTGCAAGCGCAGCGAAATCAAATTTTAAACGCCGTAACTACACAGGAAATGTAAACTAGAGCACAAAAACATGATCGCAGGATGCCTGATGAAGAATGTAGCTTGAACTTACGTCATCTAGCTAACATCAAAGCAGTCAAAACTTTGCAAATGCCGTTTGGTAAGGCTGTGTTGAACAGATTTTGGCGTATTTTGTGCTGATCGGTAAAAATCGATTCGGCGAACAAAAACCTGCAGATTTTCGATTTTTGTCAGGCCCTTGACAATCCATAAATTCTGTTTCACCACATGTTTTGTTACCTTTTGTTTTAATTTAGGCTAGGCCTACATGTTTTACATTCTGTAGGCTAAGGTTAATAATGGACAAATATTTACTTTATTCGGTAAAAAAAATGTATTCCAATGTTTGCATTAGCCTACAAGTTTGTGTAAGCCAGAAAAAAAATTGTTAAAAATCGGTAGCAATCGGTTCGGTTAAATCAGATTGGTACACCAATCAGGTTGTGGCTGATAGGATCGGAATCAGTTCGGCAAAAAAAATGCTAATTGGTACAGCCTTACTGTTTGGTATTTTTTTTCGAGAATGAACGTATTCATGAAACAAAGATTTTTCTGAGACCTCTCAAAGTAAAGATCCATAGTTAGATTCCAAGCTAAATTCCATAGTTAAATAATAAATAAAAAACACAATAGAACCAATATCATTGGTTTATTTCTTTTTACTATACATTGGGTGCTTTTATTAATTCTTTTGTATACTACTGAATTCATGACAGCAGACGTCTGAAAATATTTATGGACCCCCACCGTGAATCTTAGTAAAAAGATGTTCTTAAGTACTTGAACTAGCAATTGTTCCAACTACACATTTCACTTTATTTTCTTTTGGTTTATAAAAATGGGCAGGAAGAGTCCACAAAACAAAATATTCAGTAATTAATGTAGGATGTGTGCTATTCCAGATTCACAGCAGCGACCTTAGTGTAGTACCTCTCTTTGTATACAAGCTACCACCATCTTGTGAGAAAATCCTCGTCACTGACCGCCTCCTTTTCGTCACGTCGTCAGCCAGCAATCGACTGTTTATCTTATCCAGCCAGTTGTCGGAGTCGAGCATTGATGGAAAGAAGGTATAATGTCCAGTGCTTTTGAGACTAATGAGCTAACAACTCCACTTACGGTGCGCTTGTTACTGTAGTAGATTGTAACGATGAATCATAATCAGGTTGTGGTGTCCATAGGGAATTAGGCATGGATGCATTTGGTTTGTTTCTCACATGGGCAAAAGTAAGGGATGAAATCAGCTTCGTAATCCTGTATCACCAGTTTTCATTCAAATTGTAGCGTTCATCGTTTTTTTCTTAAGATCAAGCAAGTTTGTATGAAAATTGTTGACGTAAGTTTGCACTTAATTTCAACTTTTTAAGTAATGGATGTACGTATGTAGAACATCAGCAGATTTATTAGGTGCTGTTATTAAAATGGGATGATGTATTGACGTGTTTTGCTAACATTGATTTAGTCATTTTCACTCGTTTCGGTTGGTGTAAAGCATTGGCACTAAACATTGGTTTTATGCGATGTTATCAACGTATTAATCTACATGTGAAATTTATAACCATAATTTGTGCCTTTGGTCAATATTTATTTAGTTTCCCTAAAACACATCTTATCTACAGTATTAATACTGTAGTTCAGTTAAAAGAAGCCACATTCTCACCTACGAGTTACGCTCTGCCAAAACAGTCCAAATAATCTACGACTACTTGCAAATTTTCGGTGCCTTCTAGACTTTTTCACATCGTCCACATTTTTTTTTTATTTTGACGCACTTCGCAGTTGGCATTAGATTGGTAGCACTAATTGTTGAGCGTCACCCTCTTCCTGCGGTGGTGGTGTTGCGAAACATTGCTACTGGGCATCAAGTTGGTTTAGTATTTTTGATGTGGCAAACTGATAAATATATCTGTATGAAAGCTTCTGCACATTCATGAGGGGAATGGATTTTTTTGGTGGTGTTGATGGCCAAGGATTCCAGTGCTCTTAGGTGTGCCCTCATGAATGTGTAGAAATCTTCATGCAGATGTATTTTGAAGTTTGCCACATCAAAATTACTCAACCAACTCGATGCATGGTAGCAATGTTTCCTACACCATCACAGGATGAGAGCGACACTGTCAACAACTAGCGCTGCCGATCATGTAAGTTAAAATTAAAAAAATGTGGACGATGTGAAAGTCTGTTGGTAGTGTTTATAGTACTCTAGGCCTGAAGAAGGTGGCATGCTCGGTGGCAGGACAAGCCACCGAAAATTCGCAGTTAGTCGTACATTACTTGGGACTGTTTTGGTAGAGCATAACTCATGGGTGAGGATGTTGTTTTCACACAAAAGTAAAGTGGCCGAAACATTGGTGTACACAATTACTAAAGATAACCACCGACAGGTGTGCCAACGGGTGTATGCCGTCCTTAGATGGATTACCACCTATTTATATGAAATCTTAAATGACAGTAATTGCTAAAGGATACAAAATATGAGTATATGAAAGCAAAAAGTACGTCCCTCTGTGCGAATCAGTTGCTTGTTTGCAGACTCTGTATTTTGCAGTAATTCTAACACATTCCTCAAAATTACTGCTTCTTGCTTTATGTTAGGAGGCAAATCCCGAAGCACAAGTTCAAGTCTTTCCCCTGCCAACTGACGAGATGGTGATAGCTGTGTACAAACGATCGAGTTGCCAATACACACGCCAACCTTCCCACGCTCCAAAACTTAGCCCACGAAGTGCTCCATCATCACCCCGTTATACATCACGGATGCGTCGCTCTTCTGGTAGCATGGGTCCTGCCGTTGGTACAAGCTCGGGCTCTCGCTCTGTTGCTGGCCAAAGTGGAAACTGGTCCAAAGGAGAATTTTCACCAGAAGACATCAAGTTACCAACAACAACCAATTTAGATGGATGCATTGTCGTAACAGAAACAGCCGTTTATGAATGTAGACCAAGGTAGGAACCCTTTTAATACAGATCCGTTCCGTGCCTTATCAACACTTGACAATTTTTCCCTTTTCCGTTAAAAATATCCATTGTCTAACAAAAGTATGGTGTGTGAGTGGAGGGCAAGTCAGTAATCCATGGGAAAGTGAATTTCTTCATAACAAAAACCATTGTTCTATTTAAAGAATCCGTATTGTAGGTGCTGTACTAAAATGTCAGTCATATAACATCCTTTAATTTCACAAAGAAGTTGCACCCATAGACTACCTTACAATATTACTTTTGATATCTCCGCGGGAGCTATGGCCTTAAATTATAACTTTTTTAAATCTTCAGTCACAGTCAGATTAAACCCGTTTTTTTTCTGAGCATTACAGTAATTCTAGAATACATTTGGTGCAGTAAGTTCTCTGCATAACAGGTATAATTGGTTACATCACCACAGTACGTTTTCCCTTCAGTTGGTGTATTAGTATAATGTTAATTTCTAAAGTGACTTTTTTTATTAGGATCTCCCCAGAGTTTCTCTTCTTACAACTAGTCCTTGGACATCAAGACCTTCGAGCTTCAGAACGTCTAGGAATAACACTTGGCCTTGATGTGAACCGCCTGTACGAAGCCGCAGCAGACCACAAACTCGGACAGGGCCAGTTTGCAGCTGCAGTTCGCCTGTATCAACTTTCTAAGGTGACTACAGTATAGAATTAAAATACAAACGGCAAAACTCGTGAACCACATTGTTTTCATAGTTTGACATTTTAAAGACTTTTACCTACAAAGTCACAGTTTTCTTTATCTGCTGCTTAATGTATAATTCCAAATATGTATTTTCATTTCGCGTATTTTGAATGAGAATGGTTTGTTAGGCCACACAAAAAAATCTAGTCCATGGAACATTTTGAGCTTATAAAGTTGACCACGTCACCAAGCATTTCATTTTGTTATTTACTTTTTCAAATGTTATTTAAGTGTACTTATGTATTCGACATAAACTTACAACACAGAAGTAACTGACTGTACATGAAAGAACACTACCTAGCACCAAGAATTTATGGGGTTGGGAGGAGAATTTGTGACTGAGACCCTTACTGAAACGTCTTGGATACATTCACATTAGTTCAGTCTTAGTTTATAGAGGGCGCCACGTGTTTTATGTGGGAATTTCTACTCAGTTTTTAGCCTAAAATTAAACAAAACTAAACGAAGAGAGCTTGTATTTAATTATTATTTAGCCTAGCTTAGTTGTAATTTAGTTTACTTTAGATTTGGGCTGAAAAATGAGCAAAAACTACCAGATAGAAGCTAGCGCCAATTAACGTTGTAGAGTTAATTTTAGCTTAAAATAGTTTGCACCTAATAAAAGTTGTCACCAGGAACAATTCGCCAGCCAGCATGGCCCAAGAACTAAAACTTTCGTACAGTAAACCTCTCCAAACAACGCACAATTTTAAAATAAGATTATGTCCTCCACTATATTCTGCAAAATTGTGGTAAACCGTCCTGTTTATCTTCATCATGCTCACTCAGTCTCTTCTACACCCTGGTTTACATCTTCGGCCCAAAACATTTTTTTAGACACAAACATTTATTTGTGTACGTTTCACGCAACAAAATTTGTGTAGGAGGTTCGTTATTATACTACTTTGTTTTTAATGAAAGTTTAAAGTAGTGTACTAAGTTTTTGGAAAACTTGGCCAAATGTATTATTATTTCAGTTATGAAATAAAAATATAAATAAAGCCTAGCCACTGGTTCACCTTTATAAGTTTAAAACAAATTCCTGAGAAGAGAGGATTTTTTGTTCATGGCTTGAATTAAGCGTGTTTTGATTTCTTACCCTCCACTTACATAATTTTTGTGTTGGACCTATTGTTTGTTTCAGTTCCAGTATTATTCTTAAATTAGTTGCCATTTTTTTTTTTTTTTTTTTTTTTTATTAGTGTCCGCATGTCCGCAGCGTGGCCAACTTTGCTGCACACGGGTGTGTTGCTGAACTTTTAAGCTACGTGCGGGTCTTGTTCTCTGGTCAAGCCATTGACTTCTCTCCAACTGACAAGCGCCATTTTGCCAATATGGAATTGCTGTGTTACACACATCAAGTGCTTGAAGTACGCCTTGGAGCCACCACTGCCCTGCTACAGGCTTTCAGGTTAGTGTAGCTGTTTACATTACGACAAGTTAGGACGGCGGTGTGTGAACCACACTTCCATTTTGTTGCAGCCTTATTTACGGATATTCCTTTTGCGTCTTGTGGTTGGCTCATATATACGTTATTCAAGTCAACTTTGTCGTCATTGTTGTGGTGTCATCAAATGTGAAACTTGCGGGTAGGAGGTTCATAAGTGGAATTCCTTGGCTTTCATGTTGACCAATCGCAATGAATTTGAGGCACCGGAGAAGTCTGTCTCTTGCTGTGTTGGACTTTATCAATATACTGGTGTCAAGCCACCTAATCTCCTTGTGTTTTGCAAGCCTCGTTTTCATTCCTTTTCTTGTCTGCCCTAGTGTTTTTCTACTGACTTTTGTTAGTTTGTAATACAGAGTATACCTTTTTAATTGTTACGATAGCAAACCTGGGTTCCTTTAGGAGGACTCGGTATGGTCACCTGCTGCACAGGTTTGAAATCCGATCCAGTGTCCAAGCACAGTGCACACGATGGTCTGTGTCCGGCTGGCATGCACGATGCTGTGGATCTTCATACCTGCCAGTTTCAGACAGCTGCCTCACAGTCTGGGTAGGCCACACTGGACACCATCTGTCAGAGCATATCTACCAAGCCAGTTTCATACTCGCCATGTATTATCATTAGTTTTATATTAATAAACTTGTTTTACTTGTTTTGCCCATTTTGGTCTTATCTAGTCATTCACAATGATGCGTAAATGGTAACGTAAATATTCACATTGGGACGAGGGTGGGTTGTGGACTGGAAGTGTGATGACACCTGTTGCTTGGACTGTGCGATCAAGGTCTGGGCTCTGCATATTCATAGGGCATACATGTTCATAGCAGCCTTATTTGCTGACAGTCCCTTGTTAGCCTGTTTACCTCGTGGATGTCATTCAGGCCAATTTTAGTTATTGTGTCCTACCCAACCTAGGCGCTGTTGGTTTCGCTTTATCTTTTACTTCCGTTAGTACGTGTTTACAAATTACGTAACACTTTTTTCTTAGCAATGTAGACCCCCTCAGGTCCCCATTTGTAACATTAGTGTAACTCTGGGCATAACACCCCCCCCCCCCTCCCACCTGAAAATACCATCCTCCTCTTCCCCTCCCCATCAACTGTATACATTTTTTTAATGTTGTTGAGGAAAGAGATATATTTGTTTTTACAAGCTGTGGTTAGTACCCAGCAATTTTCAAAAAATAGAAATGTCAAGTTGTAGACAAAAGAAAAAAAACATTAATTTAGCCAAAACAATTTAGGATAAAAGTTTTTCAAAAAATGATTTAGCAAGAATTAATGGATTAAGTAAAATGTCATACTACCCCTTCCCCCATCTTAAGAAATGGTAACACATTTGAAAACCTTCCTCCCCTCCTCCAGGTATTACATAATTTGTGAACGCCCCCTTACTTATGAGATTAAATGATTGAATGAACTGGGGGTGGGCAGAGGGGAACACTGCATCTGAACCTGCCACTTAGGTTTCAACTCCACTCCCCCTAAGCCCCAACTCAAATGCACTGGTCTGTGGCTGGCTGGCTGGCATGCAGGATGCTGTGCATCCTCACTCCTGCCAGCTTCACACTGCTACATCACATCGTAAGTAGGGATGCACCGATGTGCCCTAAAACCGATTCCGATGTCCGATTCCGATGTTAAAAAAACATCGGCCGATGTCCGATGCCGATGTATGTCTACCGATGTTAAAAAAAAAATTAGTCATGTGTTAGTTAGTGAGCGAACTTTAAGTGAAATTAGTAGCTATTGAATTTGAATTTTCACAGTATGTTCCACAACGACATTCTCAAAATTAGGCATGTGTTCGTAAACCATTCATTTACTGAATAGTAATATTAACATACAGCCATTTATTGTCAATGGTAATAAAGCTCAGTAAAAAAAAACTACCATCATTATTAGCTAAGTACTAATTAAAATCTCTTAAAATATAAATTGCTAGGTTAAAAGCACTGTTTGGGCTATCAGTACTTCCAGTTAACAGATGGAAGATATTAATTCAGAAATACCAGCATCATTAATTTTTCTGGAAGCAAACTGATATTTTTGGTGCTAATATTTCTACCAGTACTGAACAGTCTTTCTGAAGAAACAGAACTCGGTGGGAAACTTAACTTTAAAAAAAAAAAAATCATTCCAAACGCAGTAACGACGTTAAAGCTTTGAAGGGAAATTAGAGGTTGAAAAAACGCAATTTTAGGCCAAAATATCAAATTGAGAAAAGTTGAAATTCGCTATCTGACATGTTGTGCATCGATTTCTGTACCAAATAAGTTGTTACCGATGTCTATAATTTTAAAAAAAAGCACTTTAGTTGAGCATAGACCCACTATGAACTGCAAAAATGTTGATATCGTTCTTTTTTTCCGAAGTTAGAAAGCAGAAAATTGTTCATTTTTGATCCGCGGTAGCGGCCAAACCAGTTGAGTGGGCGCCGCCATCTTGGATTCGTTGAAAAGCTGGAATTCCCGTCTATCCAGGCCTCTCAACATATTTTCTCGATGGCCATTTGGCATTGGCCAATCAGGCGGATTGTAATAGGCCGTTTCTGGTTGTTTCAAGCGAACTTTCCAAAGCATTTGAAGATCGCTTTCTCTCATTGGCCAGTTGGCACCACGTGACAAGTTTTGCGCGCTCTCATTGGCTAATGCGCGATTTCAACATGGCCGCCACTGCTCGAACTCGATTCGGATTTCACGTGAGCGCTCGTGTTTCAGTTCGTCGCTATGGTTCGTTCGTCGTTGAAAATCACAAGAACGATGATGTTTCACAACATAAAAAAATTAAAACAACAGCTACGATAAAAAACTAAAACGGAAAGGAGCCTATAAATCTTCACACTATCGCTTATCAGGTGGGAACAACGATTTTTAGCCTAATTAACGCCAACTTTCGGACGCGTTTTGTCAACACGGAGATTTTCAATTTTAGTTCATTATACCACCCGTAATTTAAATGGTACTCCGAAACTATTAAAGCTATTTAATCTTGATTTTTTTCTGTGCACTGTAATGAATATCTGTTGCGTGCTTGTAGTAAGTTTGAAATAATTGTGTGCAATAGTTTTCTCAAGAATAACTATTTCGTTAGTGCCTCACTCCAGTCTCCATGGGTGACGACAATTTTTTTTTTAAACTCCAAAGTGACCAAGATTACAAAACGTTGTTTATAGGCTTGAATTGCAATTTAACTACCCCTACGCTAATCTTAAACGAACTGTGTTAATCTTTATATGAACTTTGTACGAATAATTAAGCTTAGGTAATGAAATGGCTAAAAAAAAAATTTTTGGTACATCGGCCAGCTTTTCACATCGGACATCGGCCGATGGCCGATGTTGCCAACATCGGCCGATTTCCGATGTCCGATGTCAACATCGGTGCACCTCTAATCGTAAGTGAACCATTCTGGGCATCGCTGGTCTGAGTAACTACACAAAGCTAATTTCTTACTATGATTGGTTTTGCATTAATAAACTTGTTTTGCCCATTTTGGTCTTTTCTAGTCATTCACACCAACACATAATTAGCTATCACTTGTAGGCCATCAGTCGACAAATCTGGAAATCTGTATTTAATTTTACTTTTTTGCAGTTTTAAAAGGATATTGTATGGTACTTTAATAAATGTTTTTAAATATACGGCTTGGGGTACTGGTTGGTTTACATTATAGGACACACGTTCATATTTAATTTTACACTATTTTACAGGCACTTCCTTTTTGAGAATCGCCACTTCAGTGAGCCTTTAGCTATTCAACTGTTAGCTGAACAAGGCATGTATCACACATTAGCAGCAATTGCTGAGAGAAGAGGACTACTGCTTGAAATGGCCGAAGAGCTGCTTCGCACTGAATTACCTCCATGGCTTGACTCGACCACGGCTACAAAGTTGGAGGAGAGAGGCTATGAAGCATTGCTCAGAAGTAAAATGAATGGTACATCGTCATGGGGATTGAACTTAGCCATATTTACTATCTTTAGAGTACTGAAGATTTTGCGTAATTATCTGTGCGTATTCCTCTTCTAGAGTCTTTTGTAAGTTGCATCACCACACCTCAGTTGGTTCACCACCTGCTTGCCCGGTCCTCTTTAACGGCTGCGCACGCACAGCTCATGATGCATTTGGCACCTCATGTACAGCTTGACATTTTACGAAGGATAGCTTATCTGTATGATCCGTCTCGTCCGTGTACAAAATCATTTCTGAAGAGGATTTTGTCGCTCAGAATGCAGACTCAAACCGAACCGCTCAACTTTATACAAAACGTAACTAATTACCTTTTAAATCATTTATAGACAGTGTTATTTGTTTGTTCGTACTTTTTTTGTTCTATTTTTTGATACTTATACTTTTTCTAGTCTTATATTTGTTTTTAATTGGTCTGTCATTCCCTGTTTGTGTTTATAGGATGGTGATCAGTGTCATGCTCAACAACTTGTCGAAACTTTCATCTGCATTCTGGTGGTGCTAAATTCTCGCATTGGTTCCTCAACTTACGACCTCTCGCTTCTTCAGTACATCAATAAAACTATTTCAAAGGTACTTTTTAACACTTGTTAATGTGGTTTTTAGTGATGTACCCAAATTTGCGAATTGGGTATTTAAAATAAGAATTTCGACATCATTTAGTGAGAAATAAGGAGACTGATGCAACTATTTTGCAGGGGTGCGCAATACTATTGAATTTCGATACTGATACCGATACTTTCTTGGTATCGGAATTTAAAATTGGATATTGAATTTTCAGTAGTATCGATGGTATCGAAAAGTATCAAACAGTTTTTATAGTATCGACGTAGTATCGTTAACGGCGAGAACTAAACAGCGTTAGGCCTACTTTTAATCATTATGAAGTTGCAAACACTTGAATATTCAGTTTTCCTTTCAGCACTTCATAGGTTACCATCCACTAAGTTCCTTTAATTCTCAAAGTATCGTTCCGATCAAAAAGAGTACCAGTATCAAGAATGTATCGTGATACCAATACTTGGAATAATAAAGTATCGGTATTGGTATCGAGTTGAAAAACATGGTATCGCACACCCTTGTCTTTTCGACACTTAAGTCTGTCCATTTTATGATACTTTGAATGTATTAATTATTTGCAGGTATCAAATTCTGTAACAAATCGACCACGTCTTCCACGACGAGCTCAACCTATTGGTTGTGGTGCAGCCCACACAGCATTGGTCAGAAATGGTGATGTTTACACGTGGGGCAGATCAGACCAATGCTGGTAAGCAGCTAATAAAATTAATCTGTGATAAGATAATTTCATAAACAGTTTTTATGAGTGAGAATAATGTTTAAAACCCCAAGATTATGAGCAATGAAAGTAAACCAGAATCTGTTGTTTTCAAAATAGAATGGGAATGTTTACCAACACGTTATTTAATCCAAACAAGCTGAACGCCCTAAAACTGACTGCATTGGATGCTGACCTGTCCAGCAAACTTATTCAAAGAAAAGTTGAATGAATTAGCAATAATTTTTAAGATAATGTTGACAAGGTTTACAGAACAATTCACGCCCTTTGACTGCCGTTGTAAGTTAGTCAAGCACGGTGAAACATCCATTTGTCTTAGAAGAACCGTGAATTCAGACATCACCCATGATGATGGACAGGAACAGGCCACATTTGAAATTACTGAGCAAGCGAATGTGCACATATGACATGCTTCAATAGAGCATTCCACACTTAACCACTGCAGACTAAACGTTAGGAACAAAGTTCAAGATCTTGCATATCTAAGAATTGGGAACTTATTCCAGTCAACGTTAGTGAACCCACTTAGAAATTTGGCTCTACATAGAGCTCTTTGTACAGTAGAACCTCGATTATCCGAACCCCGATTATCCAAACACCCTGATTATCCGAACTCCCATGCTCACAAAATATTCAGAAATTTGCCGTTTTTAAGAGAAGGAATAGGCATTGGCTTTGATTTATTTATTTATGTTCCTGGAGTCATTTCATGCAAATTTTTATGTTCAGTCTTCTTATACAATCAGCATAGTTCACAAACACTAACACTGAGTAAAGAAAAAAGTTTTCCTCTGTTGTTTTGCATGTAAATTGGATTATCAGAATTTTCGATTATCCGGACGCACTTCGGTCCCAATTAGTTCGGATAATCGAGGTTCTACTGTATCTTAAGTCTAGCTGACCTATTTTTTTTTTATGGTAAGCCATAGATGAGTAGTGCCTATAGAGTCCCCAAGTACGTCCTTTGGCACGCTTTTGCCAACATCCAAGATGGCTTCTACTTAACCAACCTTAATTTTAAACTTGGAACACAGTTGTTAACATACCTGAAGGGCATCTCCTTAATGCAGGCCCAATATTAATGAACACCTCTGTTTCACGAGTCAAAAGTCTAAGGGTGAAAATAAAATGCACATAAAAGTGCCAAGAAATTGCAGACTACATTGCATGCGTAAATATTAGGCTGTGCTTGTTGAAAATAAGTTTAAAAACCTGAAAAGTGAAAACAAGTTTCTAAATTGTTGCTACTTCAGTTTTAAAGAACTATACCACATTCCTTTCAGTCTTGGCCATGGTCATCCACAACAAGAATGCTGTCCCCCACTGGTCCTCGATACATTCTCATTACTCCGTGTCAAGGTGATAGCCGTGGCATGTGGAGCTAGCCACTCAGTTGCTCTTACCAATTATGGGGTAAGAATGTTGTTTTTTATTTTCTCTTTGAGCATTTACAAGTCTGTTGGTAAAACACTCTTTTTGTGAGAGATATTTTCCCTTCTTTTATTGTAATAAGTTGTATTATTACAATAAAACTGCCTAACTGCCTTCCTTAAGCGTCCTTATCTGTGACGTCGCCCATCAATCATCATTTGTAGGAACGGAGTTAGTGGCCGCTTCTGCGGTCCTTCTGTGTTTCCTAACCCCCTTCCGGGGTAAAAATGTTATTATTATTATTATTATTATTACTAAGCTTTCATTACTTTTGAAAAATACCACATATGTACCACATAAAAGTATGACCAGTTATTGATGTTAGGTAAACCACTTCAGTCATAGTCTATACTGGTGGTCTATACTGAGTATAGAGTTTCCAAAAATATTGTTTTGTGGTTTGCTGGCAG
>JAHWFP010054179.1:124750-225548 GCA_023313725.1 Lithobius niger | reverse complement strand
ATCTTTTGCATATTGCTTGGTCTTCCAGAATAAGGCTTTGTAGTGTGGTGTCAGGTGTTCATTAATAAAAATTCTTTTGTCGTTTCCATTTTGAAAAATGTAGTCATTAGTTACAATAATAATAATAATAATAATTTACATTTAATCCAGTGAAGAATGTCATAGAAAAGGCAATTGCTGGGCCAGAAAAGCAAGCATCAGTATTGCAAAAACCTTATACTGCTCCACTGCTCCGGCTCCTACTTATGTATTTCAGTCACGTACGCAAGGTCGATGGTCAAGGTCACCAAAAAAGTAACGTTTATATCACAAGCGGTTTTGTAGGATGCTAAATAGTCGATTTTGTGTGGTGCTAAATAGATACGAACTGTACAGACGGATTGAAGGTCAAATGACACTTTTCAAGGACACAAAGCAAAACTGGCAGAATGTATTCTCAATGGCTCTCAAAATATTTATCTGAATACAGCTTAAACAAAACCGTCCTGTAATGGAATCGGTCACAGCCATACTAATGAGAAGCTAGTTCTCAGTGCAGCTGTGTTACCATAATGAAAAGTTAGTTCTCAGTGGAGCAGCGTTGCCATGCCCCGATACTACCTTCCACTACCACGGTTCACATAACAAAGTAACGTTGAAGAAGTGTAGCTTCTCAAAACATTAAGCATCGTTTATGTTGAAATGGGAACATTCACATAGACTGATTTGACCAATAAAATGAATGGGTTATACAGGTAAACATGTACTAACCTTGAATTACGTGTTACAGAGCTGTATCATTTCAACATGGCTTCCGTTGTGTTGAACTGGTTGTTCAGAATCGTGATTGGAGTGATTTTGTTCATTCCACATATTTACTAAGTGTTTTTTTTGGGGGGGGGGGGATACTTGGGCCATTCAACCTCCAAGAAAATGTCTATGAATGTATCTTGCCCAGAGGTGACAGGATGGAACATGAAGACATCGAATTACAGCCAATATCTACTCAAGCCTTACCACCACCGCTGCCTCTAACAACACGGAACATAGACAATGATGCCGGATACATGGTGCCACAACCATCAACATGGGCACTACCAGTGGAACCATTAGTGGCACCAACCGAACCACACATACATGATGTGACGAAATTTACGACATTTCGTCATAAATCAACAACAGCAACAACAATAAGACCTATGTCTATTAAGTGCGTAAAGGTCCATCTTGTTTCGAATGACACGTGCCGTGCTTCGAAAGACGCCTAAAGTTGATTATTTGACGAAATAAACATGTACTTTATTTTAATAAAGTACCATATCTTATCCCATCCCACAAATATACAATTTAGAAATCTAACCGCTTAATATGTTTTTGTAATTTTAGTATGAACACCAGCAGAAATGAATTCAAGAACAGCTACGAATTGAAGAGGGGTTAGCACATTCAGAAATAAATGTCGCAATTTTAAATTTTAAATATTAAATTTGTTAACACATTGTCGTAAAAGAAGTTGCAATAAGCAACCAAACCAAAACAAAATGGAACTAAGCCTACAACAGGCACTTTTTTCTCTTAACTAAGAGAATGAATTTTTGAAAGACGTAGCACAAGAAATATTAATTATTTCTTGTGCTACGTACTTCAAAAATTCATTCTCTTAGTTGTAACGGGGTTTGCTATAGAACCAGTGGCACCATCGTGTATCTGGAAACGAAACTAACGCGAACAGCAGCATACAAATGAAACAGCGTCGCCTAGCAAAGGAAGGTGAGACGCTAACCACACCTACCAAAATCTTAACACGCACATTTCTCAAACCAAAAAAAAATAAACATTCTGTAAACACGGTTAAGTTAATTCCTGGAAGTTTTATTTTAGACATTTGTCAGACTAACTTGTTGTCGTCCATCAAAAAAGTACTACGCGCGTGTGATCTCAATACAATTTAAGCGACGCCGCTCGTTGCCTAGCAATGAAAAACAAGACACACCAGCATCAGTTGCTATCCACGCCAACCCTCAGTATTACCACGTTTACACGTTTAGTTCTTAATGTTAAAGTCGAAAGAGTGATAAACTTGATAAAAAATTTTCTTTTAACAAGACAGGATTTTGTACATACTTTACTCACGTGGGGTTAAACCTCAGCCCATCACTAGTCCGTATTGAAATTGGATACTTACGAGATTCATATCAATACGGCAAAGAAATAAAAATGGGTATAGAAAAAAGGTCCCTCAGTAGGAGCTTACTGGTTTTTAATTTTTTTTTTGTTGACATTTTTTTGGGAGATGGAATGCTAACAATATAGGAAATGAGATATAAGGATGGGATACAAATTTATTATATTTGAAAAATGTCCAAATTTGTAGAAAGCTTCTTTTTCAGTCGGCGGTTAAATGACTCGGATTCGACTCATTTTCATTCAGCGATTATACGACTCAGATTCGAATCAGCTTCTTTTTCAGTCGGCGGTTATATGACTCGGATTCAACACAACAAGAGTAAATATTTATCATCATCGTTAACGTCTACTGATCGAGGTGTGTCACATGGATCCTCTTTCTTTGGACCATTCTCAACATTATCGTCTGGTGATTGAGGGCTGTCTCATTGTTTTCTTTTTGTCGATTTTCAACTTCTCAACTTTTCAACTTATTACTGAGTGCAAATGACTCGTTGATGGCAGCGTCAGATCGGTTTGCTTGTATTTGCTGGTAGAAGTGCTTTCAATTGGTTCGTTTGTTTTGGTAGTGGATCTTTGTCTTTTTCCACGATTAACTTCTCTGTTGATCAAAAACCGGGCATTATGCAAGTTGTTTAAGGCTATTTTCATGTTTTTAGAATAAAATTGGCTGGATATCTGAGCTCTCGAGAGTTCGCTGTCTGAATCCACTCCTTTTTTTTCTTCATTCAAAATTTGCTCTCAGAGATCGTCCTGGTCTGTTAGGCTGTCATCGTCACTAGCACTCTCATACGCTCGCTTTTGTGGAAATCTCATATTTGCGCTGCTTCGTGATTTGCAACATGCTCTCGCAAACTTTGGCTCAAGTCTGTTTTTCGAAAAATTTACAACTCGCACTTTTATACCTCTATATGAAGGACGAATAAGCCTCATTTCTACATTCTCCCACGTATTTGCTGTCCGGAGATCCCAACCGGATTTCTACATTTCGTTGTTGAATGTAACCAAAAATCTCTAGCAGTCGTAAATAATATTTATCGTTTTTGTTTGGTTTTCTATGAAAATTAAAATTACGTTTTTGAAATAAAATGAATACATCCATTTTAAACTGACTGTCACATACATTTTACTTAAAACATTTTTTCTCTAAAATTTAATTAACCTAACGAAACGATATGAACGCAAAGTAGGCTGACACAAATAACACGTCGTCTGACCATGACCGGCTCAAACCATTCACGTTTCAGACGTACACAAAACTATTACTCAATGGAAATGATGTTAATAGTTTTTTTTCAAAATTCTATTTAAATAAACCTAAGTTCCTAAAATAAAGCTCATCGTTTTTTTTATATTGAATGTATCATATTTTTATTTAAATCAACTTTTATTTGTCTATAATTTAACTAACTTAACGAAATGATATGGAACAAAAATAATACTGATTTAACTTCGTAAACACTGACTTTGCATGACACTAGTTAACCTTAGAGCGCTTACATAACAAAACAGTTATGCAGACTTCCTTGATTTTGTTGACCTCTTTATGCAGGCTGGTTATTTGCATAAAACTAACTTACTCAAAACTCGTTAACCTTGAGACGTTTCTGAACAGACAACCTTGACTTTATTTTTTTTTTCAACTTGGCCTGTCTTTAATTTAAAATTCGTAAGGTTTTACATTACCGGAACTACCGGAACAAATTTTCTTTTTGATCTTAACCGTCAGAGGCCATTCACCAGGCAAGTTTAGTCACGACTTTTCTTGAAGGTGCACATGCTAACCAATTAAAAACGTCCTTCGCCTTTCAATCACCAATGACAGGCATCTTGTTTTAGCTAGCTGCAAGGCTAGTTCGAGTGGATGTGTTACCAGTCACCAATGAAAAAACGAAGCAGGTTAAGGCCAGCCCCCAAACCCAATTCCTGTGAATGTTTTAGCCAATCGAATCACGTTTTCTCATGTACCTAGGTCAAATAAATTATTCAGTGGGTGTGTTGTCCTTCAGAAGAACCAGTCGGTCATTGAATCAGTCACGTGTACGCATGTTCTTCCTGCCTGGCCAATCCAAGACCAATTTCGCTTTTTTCTTTTAGCAGACGTAAACAAGTAAATCAATTATTACAATGTAGGCATGTCTGCCACACAAACCAGGACAGCCAACCAGGGCACAGCTGGCCAGGACACAGCTGGCCTACAAAAGGCCGTTCGGATTGGCTGGTGGCAAAGACACGTTGCCAGCCTGACAATATTCTCTTCCACAGAATGACAGGCTTCTACCAACCAACTGTAAGTCACTTGCATATGTCAAAAGTACACTTGTCGCTTTGCAAATGCTGAATAGTATCCCACCGTCTATACAGTTCGTACCTAGTTAGCATCACACAAGACCGACTATTTAGCATCTTACAAAACCGCTTCAAGGTTTTTCAAAATATAGTTTTTTTTTCTGTTTTAGCCAAAAAATAAATTCACAACCTCACAATCGTTTTAAAAATTCGTGCTATGCACATATTCGTCTTTATGGCGAAGGAAAAATCCGTTTTTTCTCAACTGGCCACGGAGTTGTGATAAAGGCAGATGATTTTACAATTTTTTCTTCAGAATTGTAAGGCCTTACAAGCGATCGTTGATACCAGCGTTTGTCGTAACTTTAGCAGTAGAAAACAACGTTAAACGCATCATTTTTATTCGAGAGGGTTTGAAAACAAAATATATGTTGCTGTCTGTTGATCAGTTTCACACATTGTGCGATTCTGAAGAGGAAATCAACCATTTCATCAACCTACAAAATACTGTAAGTGGTCCAATATCGCACACTGACTAAGTTTGATACTCTTTTTTTTCGTGTTAAAATAGAAATGCATGTAACGAAGGTAATAATTTGCACATCAAATGCTTTTAATGCTGATGATTATCACTTTAAAGAAATAAGAATATTAAGCAGTCAATACGTTTTCACTGGTCAATTGTTTTATAAACTAACTTTCATAACCTAACAAGTAAGGAAAGATTCAACGTTAATTACTGTTGTAGAGAGTTTGTTTACATCTGCCGAATGCTGATATCGAGCTGCCGATATGAACACCCGATTTTTATCTTCAGAAATCAACAATGCGGTAACACTCAAGACTGGAGACTTTATATTTATTATCACCTTTTGTTATCAACAATAATATACTGTTCTGTTTGACGTTTTGAGAGCAATCAATTGTTACCCCACGTGCTGGACGAATGTTGGGCTTGAATTTTTAGCTTTTAACTTCACTTCCCTCTTGATTCTCCAACTGATCCCACTCCCGCATCAATCGCTATTATTATATGCCTTTTAGGCCTTTTATTGAAATTATTTCCCCCAACCCTAACCCTGACTTAACTTCAACCCAGACTTGATCAATGCTAGCGTGAACTGCATCCCGATTCATACAAAACTATACAATTTCTATTTATCACCCTTTAAATGTAAATTCAATTCAAATTAAATCCGAAACAAGCCGAACGTTCATCCTCCCGAATCCTTTTGAGCCGAATCCGCAATTCAGGCGAGCCCAATAAACCACCCATAATCTGAACCACGTTTTGAGAAACATCTGTTTATCATAGGTTTAAGAAGCTTTGAACGTTAGGAATTTTGTGTCGAAATTTTCTCTCAACTTTGGCTATCAACCTCCTAAAACTCCACCCCATTTTCCCCCATTTGTCCCGTCAGTCATGTTGTGAAGCAGCTTCAGGTAAACCCGGGGCCAGCATCCCAGCACTGTACAGAGTTCATGCATTGTATTCGGTATGAAAATTCCACACGTAACTATACTCTTGGTGAAGTAATAAAATGCTTTAAAAAGCTTTATTTACAAATGGGTAAATCCATTTTTGCGGTTAAAGGTGACCATAAGTTAAAGGAATTCTTACTAAATCGGTGCAGCGCCACTGAAGTGATTGATTTAAACAATTTTGGATGTGAAAAGCCACTTAAAAAAAACGTGGTATGTATCCATTTTGTATAATGCATGACCGTGACCAGTGTTTGCTTCACTAAGCCGGACAATATTTTTACTAGACGTTGGTAAATTTTTAATCATATTGTGCTTTCGTGCAAGACAAGATGGGCAAAGATATGAGTGTCGTTCGACGTGCATTGCAGGCAAAGAAACGTAAGGGCACCGTTGATCCGTCCAATAGTGTGTGCTATGCTGTCAATTTCCATCCTAACATTCACAGTTTGAAAATGAAGCCTTTACAACACTTTAGTTTTATTTAGTCCGAATACCAGATTGTTTCTTCGTGCATCGGACAAAATTTAGAAGAGGTGTGTGCTTTTGTGCATTGTAAAAAACCAGTAGTAGATGACATCATTCATGGACTATGTATCACCGCACTTTCAATTCACAATGACAGGTTCCGGGTGATAAAAACATTAAATTAGAAATGCAAACGTCGCAACTGGCTAAAACATCTCATGGAAATGGACAATCGAGTACTGGAAGATTTGACTGACATTGACAAAGCGATCCTGCTTTTCGAAAGTTTGTGTCAGTGTGGCTGCAATGTCACGATGAAAAACACTATGACCTCACCAATTCATTCATCCTTCGATTTGCTGCAAACTATCCTTACATTAAAGCATTGTTAGCTAACAAGGAATCACATGGTTAATTAATTATTGTTGTATAAGCATTGTTAACTAACAAAAAACCGAATGATTACTTTTGTATAACTAAACAAAACTGCGGCCATAGTTATATCAATCCTTTTTCCAACAATGGGGTACAGTAAGTGATTTATTGGATAGTTTTTTCGTACGAGGAGCCATAATCGTCTGAGCCCGAAGGGCGAGGATGTTCTGGTCCGAGTACGAAAAAACTATCCAATAAATCACTTACTGTACCCCATTGTTGGAAAAAGGATGGCTATACGTTTTTTATTACCATACTAAAAGGCTGTTTTCGACGTTTGATCGTGTTTATTTACGGCCATTAATGGTAATGAAATTTGTTTAGCACGGCATCGGAAGACCAACAACAATGAAACAGAACACGCTTCTCCACATATTCGCCCAATCGTCTATTGTTGTCCGTTCGTTCCTTCGATTTCACTGCGCTTTGATCGTTGTTTTATGTTTTTTTTATTGTTTTAACTTTTATTTTTTATTTTTTTTAATGTAGTTTTTTTTATTAATTAAATAAGTTTACATTTTTAACAACAAAAAAAACCAACAAGGAACAACAAAACAGTAAAGAAAAAAACACAGTGCAATATAAATACATTTTCACTATTAAAATCATCGTGGCTGAGCAGTGAGAGCGCTCAGCCTGGTTGCTGGAGGTTTGCGGATCTGGTCGAACCCCTGGAAAGGAGACCTTGGCAAAGTCCCCGCCAGGGCTGCCGGCCAGGGTAGTGTGAGAGGCTACCATGCTCCCTCAGCGGCTATGGGATCTGGCTAATTCTGGCTAATTCTGGACAATCTTTCAGCCCTGACGATGATCGGAGGTTTCCCGGGTCGAATTCCCGGGCTGGCACCTCCCTTTACCAGATTTCTTCTTCTCTAAAAAAGAAAATCTGGTAATGTTCAAAATTGAGCCGGTTCAGCCATACAAGCATTAATTGCTTCGGCTGACATAAGGCTCGTCAAAATTTATTAAAATAAAAAAAAAATAAAAAAATTTCATCCAATAAAGAAATGATTTTCTTCCACTGAACTTTTTTTGTTATTTTGTCTGCCAACATAATAGGAACAGTTTTTACTATACTAAGTTCTGTGTGAATTATACTATTAAGATACTTTTTTAATAACATTTTTGATGGGATTATTTTTTCGCATTTACATTTCTAAATGAAAAACTTTTAAGTGGGCAATAATAAAATTAAAAATTACATTGTTGTTTTCCCAGACTCCAATTAGGCAATATTCAGGTTTTTTTAACTTAGCATCCTGCCAATTTTTGTCATATTTTCTCACCCAATTTGTCACAAAAGAAAAGTAAATCTTCTATAGTTTCAACCTCTTTCTTGCAAAAGGTACAGAGTGGTGAGCTAATTTCTTCCATTTTTCCAAACAGAAAGCCATTTGTTGCGACAGTTCTATGCAATAATTTGAAAATGAAGACTTTTAATTTTGGCTCTTTCAAAACACTCAGAACATTCGTATACACACCTGACCAATTTATTTCAACCTGTAACTTATTTTCCCACTTTAATTAAACTTTTCTAGGATAAATAATTTCTTTTTTGACTAGTCTCCAATATATTATTTTGTTGTTGATTTCCTTTTTTTGAAGGTCTTTAATTATTGAAGATTGTTGCAAGTCTTTAATTTTTTCTTTTCCCTGGAGGTCTTTTTTCCACTGCTGGGGATTGTTTTTATTATTTTCATGTAGTCAAGGAAAGTGATATTTTTAGAGCTTTTTAATTTTAAACTGTTGCCAACTCATGATGTTTCCTTCTTGACTAATCAAATCATTTAGAAATTTTATTTCGTGGTTAATTAGATAATTGTTGACCACTGGTCTTTTCTGAATTAAAATTATATCATTTCCCCATATTGGTTCTTCCAGTACAGACCAATTATTTTGATTTTTCCAAACACGTCTATATTTTATCCAAGCAGAAAGTATCATTACCCAGTATGGCTGATGCTGTATATTTTTTATTATATATTTTAACTGCTTTTCTTGAAATTCAAAAATAAAAAGTCCTCCAAATTATTCGAATTCATTAAAAAAAAATTGATTTCCGTTTTTGTGTATCATTTTTCAATAATCGTTTTAGCCAAGACAGAGCAACAGCTTCCATAAAAGATTGCACGTTCACCATTTTTAAACCTCCATCTGCATAATCTGCAAATAAGATTTTACGCTTTATTTTATCTTGCTTGTTACTCCAAATAAATTTGAAAAATATTTTTTCTAAGTGGTTTGACCAATTTTTTTCTGGAGGCGGAAGAGTTGTCCATATATGTATAAATTTTGACAATGCCAAACTTTTAATTACAGTAATTTTTCCTGTAAGTGTTAAATTTCTGAATTCCCATCTGCTTAAAAGTCCTTTGACCTGATTCATTTTTTGTTCATAATTGTTTTCAATAGACTGCTGTGGGTTAATAAAAATGTAATGCCCAAAATTTTAATATTCTCCTTTGACCAATCTAAATTCAGATCCCTACAGATAGGGTTTTTATCTTCACCAATCCACATTGCTGCACATTTCTTTTTCATTTATTTTTAAATTTGAAATTTCTTCAAACAAAGACAAAACTTTAAAGGTGTTTCTTAAAGATTCTTCTGACCCATCCAAAGTTAAAGTAGTGTCGTCTGCGTATTGACTTAAGTATGTTCAACTTTTACTTTTTTAATCTGAAAAGTAACATCCTTAATGCTTGCTTCTTTGTTAATCATGTTAGTCAGTATCTGTGTGCCTAAAATAAATAAATATGGTGACAGTGGATCACCCTGTCTCAGTCCCTGAGTTAAATTAAATACCTGTGATGTAAAGCCATTATTTATGATACAACTTTGGACATCGCTATAAAATAATTTAATCCATTTTCTTATTTCATTTCCAAAGTTTAGGATCTCTTAAGACTGTTTGAATAAAATCCCAATCAATTCTGTCAAATGCTTTTTCAAAATCTAACTGCAACAACATAATTTTCTTTTTATTTTTTTTAATAGTTTATTAACTCGAAAATGAACCTAGTATTTTCAGAAATAAACCTACATTTCATAAAACCTTTTTGTTCACTTGTTCACATATTAGGCAAAACACTCTTTATTCAATTAGCATTACATCCAGAACAGATTTTATTATCCACATTTAAAAGTGTTATTGGTCTCCAATTTTTTAACAATTTTTTATTTGTGGCTGGTTTAGGAATGAAAATAATGACTCCGCATGTTTTTGTGTAGTAGTAAGGGAACCAATTTTATAAGCATAATTGCATGCTTTTGTTAGGTGGACTCCTAATTCCTGCCAAAAATATTTGTAGAACTATATAGTAAAGCCATCAGATCCAGGAGTTTTCTTAGATTTCATGTTTTTTAATACGTTCCAACATTCCGAAATTCGAATAACTCCTTCACAATTGAATTTCTGTTCATCAGACGGTTTTGTGTGGTTATCCAATGTTTCCTTTATTATTTTAACTTTGTTAATTTCTATAGCTGCTTGTTTTTTAGTATACAAATTTTTATAATAATTAGCCATTTCTTGTAGAATTTCTTTTGGTTGAGAAATTGTGCCTTTCTCTGTTTCCAGAGCTACTACAGTTTTATTAATAAAATTTCTTTTTTCTAACTCACAAAAATATTTGGTAGTTTTCTCTCCCTGAGTATACCACTGAATTCTTGATCTTAATAAAACACCTTCCATAACCTGATCTCTTATTTTTTGTAATTCCGTTTTATTTTTTTCCGGCCTTTGCTCTAACTCGTGATTCCCAGGATTCATGGCTCTCTCATTTTCTAAATTAATTATATTTAGCTGTATTTCGTTTTCAATTTTAGATCTATTTTTCTTTTTGTAACTGACATACGCTATGGTTTTTCCTCTAATATTCAATTTTATCATTTCCTAGGTAAGTTGTTCATTCAATTTTTCAGTGTTGCTCTGTTTAATTGTTTCTTTAATTATTTCTTTAATTGTTTTGACAAATTCGTCATCATTTAACAACAAATTATTAAATTTCCACAGACCAGGACCACGTGGAGGCAAATTTTTTATTTCAATTATTACTGTAGAATGATCTGATCTGTATCCAAAACCAATATTTGATTTTTTAATGATTTGTGATGTATTTTCTGTTACTAAAAAAACGTCTAATCTTGCTGCTTTGTTTCCTCTGAACCACGTAATTTTTTTTTATTAGGGTTGTGTACCCTCCAAATATCGATTAAATTTAATTTCGTCATCCAGTTTTTATATTTTGATTTGCCTTTTCATTATTACTCTTTCTTTAATTTAGCGTGTCTTACTCATAATTTAGTGGTACATTCCAATCTCCACCCAAAACAAAAATGTCTCCTTCAGCCAATTTCTCCAATTTTCCAAAAAATTCATCGAAGAAAACTGGATCATCATTATTTGGGCCGTAGACTGAGGCCATTATGTAACACTTGGTATCAATATTTATTTTAATAATACACCACCGTCCCAAATTGTCCGTTTCAACTTTTTCTAACATATATTGAAATGTATTTTGAGTGAGTATTGCAACCCCCCTACTACTAGTTGTGCCATTTGAAAAAATAATTTTAGCTCCCCACTCTGTCTTCCATCTCGTTTCATTTTCTACTGTACAGTGAGTTTCCTGTAACAGGATTACATCAAATTTATTTTTACGTAACCAGTGAAATACATCCCTTCTTTTTGCGTTATCTTTTAATCCTCTACAGTTAAGAGTACCAATTTTTAGTACCATGTCAGCAAATTGATTTCAAAGTTACTACGTTTGACGGAAGAATTTTTCCCAATCAATACGTTATTAACATTTTTGCACACAAAAAAAAACACATCACCACGCAAAAACAAAAAGAACAAAAAATGCACAAATGAACCAAAATTGCGACAGAACATCAAAAAAAAATACCCATAAGTACCGTCATTGCCTACGTGCTTCATTGAAAAATAAAAGAAAAAAAAAAGAAAAAAGAAGCTCACACTTTCTTAAGTACCGTAGCTAATGTTGGTTTTTTTTCTCCAACTTGCCCCAACACCACAAAGTACTTTTCGTACAACATCTTATAATTATTAATTATCCACATCAAACCATTTTTTTTGTCTTTTGTTGACATATGTTCAGTTGTCAGGGGAAAAGGGGGGGGGGGGGGCTAAACCCCATTGGATCGACTACATACCTTACCATTCCGGCACTTACTTGTTGATTGTCGCCATCTTGATGGTGTTCGTCGTCGGTTCCATCTTCCGCATGACATTGCGCGTCAGTTGGGCGATAAGTCTGTCTTCCTGTCCGGTGTTTTTCAATTTTTGCAGGAGGTACAGATGTATGACAAGATTTAGATTAGGGGTTTGAATAACATCTCTGTAATGTGTGGTGCAGTGGCAACCCGGACCACTGCACTGTGACTGAGGTTGGCGCTAATGACCAAGTTGTCGACGCGCCATTAAGCCTCAATCCCCCCCCCCTTACCATTTTTTTTTACTCCCTTTTTTTCTTTCTTTTGTTTTTTGCCAGAACAACTTATTTTTTATCAACACAAAACTTTCCAGCAATCTGCAACTGTCCAAAATGCCGTTAATCGAAAACAATCGAAATGTTTCTTTTGTCGGCGCAGGTTGGGGGGGGGTGAGGAGGCATTTTAAATACCACCTATTTTACCACTTTTTTCCCCTCCCCCCCCTTTTTTCTTCTTTTTGTTTTTTTTTTGCCAGCACAACTTAATTTTCACAATCACAAACTACTACTCCAAAGTTTTCAGCAATCTTTAGATTCACGAAGGGAAGGCGTGCCATGAAACACTGCAACATAAACGTTGATGATTTTTTTAAACCCCACAGACGCAGGTTCAGTTGGTGGGGAGGGGGGGGGGCTTAACGTCTACCACACACTTAACCACTTTTTTTTTTCTTTCATTCCCTTTTTCTTTTCTGTAACTTAATTTTCACAACCCGAACCTACACAAATTTTCCAGCAATCTTCAGATGCACAAAAGGAGCCATGCGGTTGGTCACCACACTAGCCTTTTTCCCGGAGTTGATTAGTTCTCTTCTTTTCTTTAATAATTCCGATCGTCGGCCCCACAGCTGTCTGGGTAGATCATCCATAACACGGATTTCCGCATTCTGTCCCAATGTCTTAACAGCATTCATGACCATACTTTTTTCTTCTACGCTAACAAACCTCACAATCACTTTGCTTGTTTTATTTTCCGTCTCTTTGTTAGCTATAGGCTTGACTGGTAATCTGTGGATTGCTGCGAAACTGAGACTTTCAGCATGAAGACAATTTTTCAGTTTAGTTTTACAATTTGTGATAAATCCTCATCTTTAGTTTCAGGTAGGCCTACATTAAGAATGACATTGTTACAACGGAGGGAAGACCAGCAACAATGAAACAGCACACGCTTCTCCACATATTCGCCCACTCGTCTATTGCTGTCCGTTCGTTCCTACGTTTTTTTATGTTTGCATTTGTATTATGGTTAAATTCAGTGTTTTGTAGGGCGTTGATGCAACAATAGGTTGCATTGTTGTAACTATACATTTTTACTTACAGTACTGTTGCAATTTTGCAACAATAGGTTGCATTGGCATTGTTGTACTGCTCTTACCGTTGTAAAATCCAATACGGGATTTATGAGGACTGTTTACAACAATGAAAACGGCAAAAGTATGGTAATAAGTTTCATTATGGATTAAACGAAGATTCGTACATTTCAATACAACCTAATACTTTAATATTGGTAGACGATTTATTACAAAGTACATTTCGAGACTTATTATTGAAAATAGTACATAGAGGCCTGCATCATAGGGGTGTAAGCATGGTAATTGTAGCGCATAATTTATATGATAAACAATTAAGAGCTCTCAGTCTCCAGGCGCATTATTTAATTTTAATGAAAACTGTACGAGGTTATAAGCAAATCCAATTTTTAGGCGAACAATTATCAATTGGCGTGAAAAATTTAGTGAAGGTTTATAAGTTGCTGCGGTCGACCCCTATAGTTATTTATTTCTCGACCTTAGACCGGAATCACCAAGTATTTTAAGATTTCGATCCAACATTTTCCAAGATCCATCCACACTATTTGCAGAGAATGAAAAATTATATAGTTGAGGACTTTTTACCAGTCCTGCATCTACTGACCAGTAAAAGAGTTAAAAAAAAGACGTCAAGTGCGCTTTGTTGAATTCCCCGGAGGTAGTTGACGTATTATCCCTAGCAGCTCTTAATACTTAAAAATGCTGTGTAAAAATAAGCTCTGGCCAGAAGGAAAAACTGCATCATTACAAACGAGATGAGAAATATTTAGCTACAAGAAGTCATAACAGAAAGAGTACAGTAAGGCCATGGATGATTAGGAATTGTTTTCCTGCGGTGAGTCGCATGGTATTTTTTTCGTATGGCAGTTCCCCATATTAAAAAAAATGGAAAATACTTATGATGCAAAGCTGTGCCTATGGGTGGGAATATTCTCGGTGACTACCAAGCCGGCCAAACTGTAAATGAATCCTCTAAAGAGAGAGTTAAAGAAGCTGGCCACGACATTTTCACCGACATTCACGATAAAATACAGAAGACTGGAGGCGAACAAAAGCCGGACACATAATAAAATGAAAATCTAAAGTTAAAAAAGTATAAATAAAAGGCGAAAAATTGAAGAAATTATTTTAGTGTAGTATAAATAGACCTGAGTATGTCTAAAACGACATAACGCTGAATCATCACAGTCCCATCATGGCATTTTTATATCCGCAGAGTTGTGAATGTCCTTTATCACCTTTAGAATTATTCTCGGTCCCGCCTACACAAATCTCGACAAGATACGCGGAATTCCGACCCAGAGCAACATTGTCAGCCAATTAAGTTATCGATTTCGTAATTCCAGGATCAGTAGATGAATATAATAATCTGGCTAATAGTGTGGTGTCCTTGAAAGTTAAAGTTAAAAAAATTCAACAACTAACCTAACTGATGCCGAGTCTTCGCACGTGGCACCAAACAGACCTTTATTAAACACTCATTTTAGTCAATTAGACTTAAGTATGAATGGAAAACTAAACTCTAGTACCATGGGTCAATGAGCTTATAAAAGTTACATTCAAACTTTGGTAAATTATGGTTCCGATGCAAAAGAAATGCAACTGATTGCAGCTCTGTGGTTAGACACCAGTGATAGATCAGCAGCTAACAAAGGTAGTCGTGAAGTCGAATTAATTGATCGACGTCATTGGAACATTGCTTTGCAAAACAAACTCGTACTGAATAACGTAGAAATAAAACTGCGTTTAGTTCCAATCAATCCAAAATTTAATTTGTACATAATGCAAGTGGGTATCACTGCTGGTGTGACAGTGCCTGTGTTCGAATTTGTGGAACCTGCATCTAATTTCTTGTTAGTAAGTGCTGGTACTGGTAAGTATCCGATTTGAGATTTTAATCTACTACCCTACAGTAGTACAACCAGATGCAAACCTACTGTACTACTGACCTATTGTACAACCAGATATGTTTGCCAGTATTGTATTTGCCCTTTGCATACTAAAGAAAAATTATAAGCGAACAAACTACTTTACAAACAAAACGAATTACAAAGACGAGAAATGTCCGATAAGTATACGATGCAATTTAGCCATCACAATAAGCAATTAACAGCACCCTAAGTTGTATATGCAGATTTTGAATGAATATTACCTAAACTCAGTACTTGTCTGCTTGACCCTAATTCTTCGTATGTACAAAAATTAGAAACGCATGTACCATGCGGGTTTGCTTATATCGTTGTTCATAACAACGGATAAGTTCATTACCATAAAGTGTATAGGGGAGAGTATTGTGTGGAAAAACTTTTTGAATGTCTTTTAATTGTTCAAGCAGAAATTGTGTCCAAACTGTCTATAATCGCTCCTATGATTCACAAAACCGATGATGAAAAGAGTTTCAGAGCAGCTACACATTGTTATATTTGCAATACATCATTTGCTCTTCACGACATGCGTGTACGTGACCACGATCATATTTCTGTCTTATACAGAGGAGCAGTGCATCAGCGTTATAATTTGTTGTATAAATATAAACCAACGTTGCCCATTCTATTCCATAACCTGAGTTCCTACGATTTACACCTAATCGTATGCGGATTGTTATATTTTGATGACAAGTCTGTGAAAATTATTCCAAAGAACACCGAACGGTATCGATAATTACAAATAAGGAATTTATTACTTTTGGATTCGTATCAGTTCCTGTCTGCCTCTTTGGACACAATAGTTAAAACTGTGACAAAATTTCCTTTAATGCAAACCATTTTTTCTAATACACGCAAGGATCTCACTCGTAAAGGACAATATCTGTACGAGTATTTTGATTCGTTTTCCAAGTTTGACTAACAACTTCCACTGAAAGAGTCATTGTATTCTACATTAACAAACAGTGCCATCACAGATGAACAATATACATACGCACAACATGTGAGGAATTTGCTGGATTGTAAAACATTGGGTGAATATCATGATTACTATTTATTAACTGATGCGGTGCTTCTGGGTGTCATTTTTCACAGCCTTATCACACCATGTGCTTGAAATATTATGGATTGGACCCTATCCATTACTTTGGTCTTCCATGTTTAGCATTGGATGCAGCTTTAAAATTAACCAACGAAAACCTTCAGTTATTAACAGATATCGATATGTACATGATGTTTGAACGTGGGGTACGTGGTGGTGTCACCACAGTATCGAATCGTTATGCAAAAGCTGACAATCCTTACCTGCCAAATTACAACCCTGGTACAACTATGTCATACAAAGAGTATTTGGATAAAAATAATCTGTACGGTTTTTGCTTGGTGCAAGCCTTACCATATTCAAGTTTTCGTTGGTTAACAGCTGTAGGAATAGGTACGCTCAACGTTACAAATATACCTGAAAATGACACTGGATATGTTTTAGAGGTAGATTTGGATTATTCTGAATACTTACACGACAAACATTCCGATTATCCCTTAATATAATACCAGAAAATCTAACAATAACTTACGAAATGTTGTCACCTAACAACAAAGAACTGTATGCACTATTCAAATCACCAAATTCCAACTAAAAATTAGTTTCCACTAAAAATTAGTTTTTAACTTTGTCGCTATAAAAACTTACAGTTCTATCTATCACACGGTTTAGTGCCTAAGAAAATACACAGAGGTCTGACGTTCAAACGAAAAGCTAGGTTGAAACCATTTATCGAATTTAACACTGAAAAATGACGGGCTACAACTGAATTTGAAAGTGATAATTTTAAACTGGCGAACTACAGTATTTATGGAAAGAGCCTAGAGAACGTACGTAAACATGTCTTGATCAAATTGACAACATTAGCTAGAATGAGGAAATTATTAGCCAAACCTTCCGTCACATACTCAATCCATTAACTGATAAGTTAGGTTTGTTTATACTACATAGGTTAAACTTAATATTAAACAAGCCAGTTCACTTAGTATTTGCTGTTTTAGACCTATCTAGACCTACTGATGTTCGAATTCCATTTCGATTACATCATTCCAAAATATGGTGATAATTGTAAACTATTAACGACCGATACGATTCATTCATCTATCACGTATTCACCGATGATTTGTATCGGGACATGGCTGAATCATATCATTTGTTTGAGACCAGCAATTACCCAACTAATCATTTTTTATTTTCCAGTGAAAATAAAAAGTTCCTGGAAAAATGAACGACGGAACTGCATCCATACACATGTCTAGGTTTGTTGGATTGAAGTAAAAAATGTATATTACAGAGTATGATAATACAATAAAAAAGGTTGGAAAAGGGATAAAGAAATCTGTTTTACGGAATCACGTGACTAGTGATGATTACGTACATTGTTTACAGGAACGACAACGCTTTTCCTCTTCAAGGACAAACATTAGAAATTACTATCACTTGTTATTTACCATCGAACAAAGAAAACTTTCTTTAACAGCTTACGATGACAAGAGCTAGTCATCGTGACTGCGGTTGTTCATTGCAGCACATTATAAATAAAGTCACATTACCCGATAGTGTTGTGTTCAATTACAAGTGCTCAAACAATGAGGAGCGGTTTTATGTACAGCACATAATCCAGGAATTTGTTCACTACTATGGGGCAAGAAAAAGCATTTGTCGATAATTGGTGTATGGATGGCGACCAATCAGCGCATGACATAGAAAGAGCAGGATTTTTTCAAGCAACATGAGATAACGACTGTGTTGTTTGTTCCTATTGCGATTGGAAATTTTTTTGGAGTATAACTGATCTACCTACAAAGTATCACAAGACAATGAATCCAAACTGTCCCTTCATAAGATGCTATCTGCATGGAACGAATGCCTTATCCGAACTTTGTAGCAAACGATCTCCCTGACGCAGAGCTCTATGGTAGTGGATGCGATGGTAACAATCACTTAGTGATCGTTTTTCAAAGAAGCATTTAAACATTTGTGAAATATTGTATCCTGTAAGTAAATAAAAATTAATTGTAGTTGTATTTACTTCGATATGTTTGTCGTTTATTGCTTTTATTTACTATATTACATACTATTTAGTATCGAAATGTTATTCCATTCAGTTTATTCATACATAGTTGAAATAAATTAAACATAACCCGTACACTAAAAAAATTAAAAAGATGTGTCAGAGGTGAGATCGAACTTACGCCCTCATTTGAGGATTAGATCATTTGAGGTTCAGAACTTGCATCTGATGCCTTAGACCCCTCGGCCACTCTGACACAACCTACCTAATGTTGAAAACTGAAAGATAACCATATTAGAGTAACGTTACTTCCTTCGACCTCGCGTACGTGATTGGAATTCTTAAGTACCTAAGGAATAACGTTACTTTTTTTGGTGACCTTGACCTTCGACCCCACGTACGTGACTGGAATACATGAGCTGAAGCCGTGGCACATTATGACATTTTTGGAACAACTAGTCTCTTATACCAACCCCTCCGGGGGGCCCCCCGCCCCGAAAAAAAAAAAACGGACTGAAAAATCCTGGCCATAGACACGAAAAGGTGGTAAATAAAAAATATGAATATGTTAAAACACAGTACAAGGCCTATCAAGGTTGACACCCCAAATTGGAGTTTAAATTAACTTCCACATCACTATTTAGGAGTGTATTCCACACCCTCCCAATGAGTAGTGCCTGAGGTATGCATTTGCTCTAGGCCAATCGAGCCGTACACCCTTTTGCTTTCTGGTATTTCTTAAGCCTGGTATTCACCCTGTTAACATTTCTCTGGATGAGATATCCTTTTTATTAATCGTTATTGAAATTGATGTACTCGCTAAATTTGAGGACAACTGGTGGACTCCTGAGTTGGAGTGGGCAGGCAGGGGCACCTGTGCAATTTAGACGAATGACGGGTACGTCATATCCTTTACCAGACACTTAGTAATCAGACGTACAAATAGGTTTCTGACAAGTAAAACACGTGATGCACCTGTCATTCCTCTAAACTGCACAGACGCACTTTCCTGCCCACTCCAGCTCTGGAGTCTACCAGTTCATCTTAAGTTTAACGAGTGCATCAAGTTCAATAAAGATAAACTAAAAAGAATACCTTATCCAGAGAAATGTTAGCAGGGTGAATACCAGGCTTAAGACATTTGAGAAAGCAAAAGGGTGTACTTATTCAAAATAGAATGTGGTGCAGTAGATGTGGTTGCTCATCTATAACATGAGGGCTATCTTAAACAAAAAAAATCTAGCTCTACCTCTTTTAATTTCTCATTACTAAGCAACATTTCTGCTAGTCTGCTAAACAATTTTCGTACCGAGTATTACATGTGTGGTTCACCTTGCACTTTTTTACCAAAAGATATGGCATGATGGTAGTGTTTTTCCCCCTGAACTAAACCATCTTACAATTAATGCTAGTTTTAAAATTCTCAGCGTAATAATTGTCAATAGTAAGAATATTGTGTAAGTTGGTTAAGTCTTTAAATTTTCAAACTGCCAGAGCTCATTACTTTTGTCATTTACATTATTTTTAAATAATATTTTAATGATTTTAATCTGTTTGCCATTTCTCTACCTTAACTTATAATAGAATTAATTCATGCAAAATAAATATCCAGTCCATTTTTATTTTTTTATTAAAAAACTCGAAATCAAGTAATGCCTGGGCATATCTTTCCTAATCGAATACTGATAGCACTAGTATGCCTATTACGACTCCTTTAATCATCTACTGTGAAACATGTACATATTGTGCTTGACAGACCACAGTACATACCTCCATAATTAGTGTAATGTATTAACGACTTTTACAATTTTTCTGTAAGGGTTGCGTTACTGCATGTAGTAATAAATTGTTGTATTTGTGTAGCTAGTCAATACTTAAAGAAAAACCAATTTTAAATACTCTAATAATCTATTTGTAAATTGTTGTGCATCACATCAAATTTGGTATCACTTGAAATTCTTATAACATCATAGGCATAATAACACACTACCACACTTCACAAACAATTTGATACTATTTATGCGTATTAAAAGTACCAAGGGTCCACATACAATCTCTTGTAGCATACTACATTTCTGAGCAAAAATGTTATTTTCTTCGCTCACCTTCATAGCAGCCCTTCTATCATCCATGTACCTTTTTAAATATTTAAAATTTAGCCCTGAATTCCTATAAATGATTACATTTACGGAAAATACTACTTACCTCACTCACCTTCGTAGCAGCCCTTCTATCATCCATGTAACTTTAACAATTTAAAATTTAGCCCTAAATTCGTGTAAATTCTTTATGGAAAATACTATTTTCCTTACTCACCTTCAGCTCTTCTATCATCCATGCAACTTTTTTAAGTATTTAAAATTTAGCCCTGAATTCCTATAAATTCCTATATAAAAAATGCTATTTCCTCACTCACCTTCGTTGCAGCCCTTTTATCGTCCATGTAACTTTTTAAAATATTTAAAATTGTTCCCTGGATTTCTTTAAATGATTACACTTTCCAAAAATACTATTTTCCTCACTCACCCTCATCGCAGCCCTTCTATTATCTGTGTAACTTTTTTAAATATTTAAAATTTTTTCTTGAGTACCTATAAATTATTACACTTACAAAAAAGAACTGGGTAACAAAGTGTCAAAGGTTTTGCAAAGACTTGAGAACTTCATAAGAGTCCTTACTCACTGCACCAATGCAGATGACCACACCACTGAAATCCCACTTATCACCACGAAGTGTTAGTTCACTGGTTACCTGATGAAGATTGTTAAACGAGTTATCATAAGTATAGTTCTCGTAAATCGACCCAACGAAAACTCTTAGATTGGACGGTTACTCCGTATATACCAGGCGTATACCAAAAGGTTAGATGAATAACCTTAGCAGATAAACTAAATTCGGGTCTTTTCCAAACCTACCATCAATTCCACCCCACCCACAATATTTGACGATCACATAGGCAATTCTTCAAATCTGCCCACGTGAAAGATATCACCAACACCATAGTCAGATCTTGAAAAACAACATAACTTAGTTTATGATGTCAGATGTTTATGCCCTCTATTTAATTAGGTCAGTGAAACAGAGCATTGGGCCACCGCAAGTTGGACCACGGGGTGCCATCCATAGATCCTATGCTTAGAGCCAACGTGTTGCAAAAAATGTTTATCATGAATCAATTGAGAAGATCTAGTGTTAACAAAACAGAATAATCAACATAGATTTTCAATTATGAAAAAATAGGTGAATTTATGTCATTCCTTGCTATCCAATCAAGAATAACGAAACGGATAAGTCACTATGGATGGCACATCCTTAAAAAGTCACTGCATTTTAATTGCTATCTTCCATGTGATTTACTATAAGCATCCTACTGAGTGTCTTGCTTTTTATTGTATGATTGTACTGTAAAATGTTCTGTATTTATTTTAAGGTGATCAACAACCAAATACGAATACTGTGGCCAAAAATTCAATCTTATTTTGATGTCAATTGCAGGAGATTGCTTGCATGAAAGCATCGAAAATTGGTCCTCCTCTCCAACACCTGAAAATTAACCGCATTTTGAAGTCTATCAGTTTTCCCCAATCAGATTTTAGGGTCCTTGAAAAAATGCCAATTATAACTGCATCAATTTTGTACCTCCCAAACTGTTCTAATGGCCGCACTATTTGTATTAAAAAAATATGTAAAATTTTATTGGAGAAATTTTTTATCGGAATAATTTTGGTTATAACTGAAAAGTTAGTCCTATAATCTATAATCTTTTTCCGGCTTTTAGACGGTGGCCTAAAGAATTTTGTTTTAAAACGATTTCGCCAGCATTCACTGTCTATAATTTTTTTGATGATATGCATTGGATGTAAGATTAAACGAAATAAAATTACTGCTCTTAAGATGTCTACTGCAAATTCCATCTTTTACTGTTCATTAGTAACTTTACGGTTTTTAATAATGTCACTGATTTTATCAACTGATTCATAACAAACATCTATAGAATTCTAACTTTTTATAGTAGTGGTGTAAAGCTTCGTAATTTTTAAAGTTTTATTTACTATGTTCTGATTCACTAATATGTCTTACTCTTATACTTTTGTTTAAGATTATTTACTTCTTCAGCAGAGTTATTTTCAAACTGTTAAACATTTTTTTTCCGTTCAGATGCTCATACAGGTTTAAATTAGCATACACCTTGTTACAGTATTACTCTACTCCATATTTTTTGAGTCATTCATTAAAGAAGTTTTCATAAAATTTTTTGTTAGAATGTTGAAGCAATTTACTGGTTTATTTTTTTATGCTTTTCGCTTGTAATTTACGTCTTAGGTTTACTTTCCACATGTTATTTTTTTTCAGTTCTTTTTACTTATTGGTTCAGAGATCTAAGGTTTACAACCCACAAATGTACTTATGGGGAATTGAACCCCCGCTCTATTTTTCTTTAAATAAACACGGATTGTAAAGTTGGCATCTCTTGTTTGTGGGTAATTATGTTAATTACCTAATGACCAGTAATTAGGTGTAATTACGGCGTAATTAGGTGTAATTACGGCGTTCCTTTTGAACCAGTAATTTCAACCAGCAATCCCAAGACACTGACTTGTGACTGAGGTTGGCGCCAAATCACCAAACTGTTGATACATTTTTACTACAAGAAGCCACGTGTGTTCCACGTAAAGGAATTGTTTACTTTTTGGTTGGCGGGGAAACTGTCCACAAATGAAGGACTTTTAGCACCAGGAATAATCATTCATCACAGGCTGGCAACAAGGATAGTGCATCATGCACGAACTGTCTTGTTGGACGAATTCTTGATTCATTTGGCCTGAATGTTTTTTAAAAGTGTCTAAATTGTAGCCTAAATACGTTATGTCTGATGCAGAAAGTTAAGAAGTTTGCTTTTAACATGTCAGCAGTGAACCATTATATTTACATGATGCAAACCTATTTAGGTTGCCTTTTAGACTTAAATGTCAGACTGCCTGAGTGGGGAGTTGAACCCACGAACTTTGAAACTAAAGGCCGAAGTCCTACTGCTAAGCCCTTACTAACACAGCATTACCAGGAAACGTCCATTGGCAGCATTTAACATGCACACATTTACATATAAACATACACTTTCCAATCGCCTCTGGGAGGGATGCTTGTTTGCACTCCACACACCAAATGAAACCGAATGGAACACATAATAATGCATGAAATTAGGAATAAACAGAATGGAAAGCAAAATGTGCTCGAGAAGTTTAAAAAAAAAATATGGATGCAAACCTATTTAATTTGCCTTTTGGACATGTCGATATGGCTTATAGCTAAGACTTCGGCTTTCGTTTTAAAGGTCGTGGGTTCAATTCCCTGCTCGGGCAGTCTGACATTAAATTCCAAAAGACAGCGAAAATAGGTTTGCATCCGTATTTATTTAGCACTTCTCGGTCCCATTTGGCTTTCTGCCCTGTTTACTCCTGTTTCTTTAGTATTTCTTCCATAGATATTTCTTTCATAGATGATTTCTTCCATAGATGATTTCTTTCATAGATGTGTTTAAGATGAGTTTTTCGCGATGCACCACATAAGCCAGGAGATAAATGTCAAATACTTTGAATTTAAGTTGGATTATTGTGAATCTTTAAAACGAAGGACAGTTAAAAAACGGATAACTACACAAACTGAGCGTTAAGTAAAAGCGAGGAAAGCGAAGTAGTGTTTTTGTTTTGAAGTTGTGCAACCGATGGCTAAAAAGAGGGGGGTTTGTTTAGGATGATCTGTCTTTCTCGGTTATAATTGCAGTTCAAGGTTGTGAGAATGCATAAAATGATGTTCATTAGATGAAGTTTAGGCTTATAAACTCATCTCGTCGGTGTGGCCTTAATTATAACAACAAGGAGACCGTGCTGGCTATTTACCATGGCTTAAATACTCGATGATAACGTTAACCAATTCCTTGACTGGCCTGAGTCTAGCTGCTTGTATTTGCTGTTCAGCTATAGGCTCTTTTCTGTTTCTTATATGATTTTCATTGATTTATGTATATTGAAGCAAGTGTAGCCATTATATTGTTTTGAGTTGATTGTCCATCGAGTTTATTGAGCTGAACAATGTTTGATGCGATCAGTAATGTTACCATCTTGAATGGTATTGCATAAGGTAAGACCAGGTTTCGTTTTGCATCAGAAGGAACAGTCAGGCATGGGCTGTTGTTTTACTTAATAAAGCCGATAATAGCACGACTTTATTAATACTATGCACTGAATTTGTGATGACGCTGTTGCTTTGTAATAATGCTTAAAAGCGTTTTGGAACCGAAAAGAGAAATTTTGCATATAAAACCCGCTAGACAAAAGTTTTACAGTTAATGTTAAGCTGTTCTAGAATCAAGTTGATTAGAGAAAGAAACCTAACTTTGAGAATGTGTATTTCTACGGCAGTCGGTAACATTGCCTTCTGTAGTCAGTAATAATAATAATAATATATAGAGACGATGCTCGAGGCATCCACCCACCCAAATTCCCCGGCGGCAGATGTTAAGTGGAAGAAGTACCACCATTATTACAGTTGTTTTTTGCCGCATGAGGGAGGAAACCCTCGTGCAACGGGCGGGAAACAACCGGAGAAAAACCCGTACATATACACTTCCCATCGCCAGGATCGAACCTGGGTCTGTACGAAGCCAGAGATGTACAATGGGACCAGGACGCCTATCGAATCTGATGCCCCAGTTCTCGCAGCTACCCGTGCACCTTGAGTTTATTTCTGTACACACGATTCATCCGACACATCTGATTTTGTCCAGCGCATGTATATCTAGTGTGAATACACCCTTCGAACTGTTACATGAAGTATAAACCCACAAAACCACGAATTCCAACAAACGTATAGTTTTATTTCAACGAAATTGGATGGTGTTCCTTAGATGAGCTGTAATACACTGCCAAGCTTCAAATGGAAATCATTGATCGAAACTTGGCTAATTTTATGCTGTCAGCCAACAGTACATATCAATAAATTTTATGCAATGACTCTACAAGTTTGTAATGCATAATTGCATATTCCACTAATCAAAGCCCTGGAAATACATCCTATTACAAGAATTTCTTTCCTATTACAAAGGAGTTAGAAACACAGTGTGGTGCACAGTGTCTTATTAAGGGAAACGTATTTCATCGTTTATTTTGTTAGGCACAATTACACCTTGAGCTACTCATGTTAAAGAATAATGCTGTGATTTTAGGTCAGTGGTTCCTAACTTTTTCCACAGTATTCCTCCTCATTGGGACTAGCATGCAATGGTGCCTCCCCAACCCCTACCAAACTTCTGTATAATTTTTTTATACTATGATAAGGCAGTGTTGCCAAAAATGTCTAGTATTTTGGGCAAAATGTCTGTCTTTTGCAAAAAAACCACACAAACGTGGTAGGGTACTAGAAGGGTAAATCCACTAACTTTAGTCCTTGTCATATAATAAAAAAAATTATGAATGAACAAGCATTATTCATATACAAACTCGGGTCACTTCAAAAAAATTCGGAGGCAAGTTTCCCCAACTGAAACTTAAAACGGTCGGTGGAAGATGCCTGTATTGCCACCCTTGGCAGACAGTTACACGAATGCACCACCCTGACCGAGAAGAAGTTCATTTTGCAGTCCAACTTCCCAGAAGCCACAGCCAGTTTTGGGGAGTGGCTCCTAGTAACCCTACAAAGGCACGGGTCGAAAAACGGTCAATCTTTTGGTAAATGGCCGCTAACAAATTTGAAGGTTAACAGAAGGTCGGCGTGAAGCCTGCGTAACTCAAGGCATTCAAGCCCTGTTCAAGATAACCTTAAGTTGTAAGGAGGGTTCCACATGACTAGAAGCTTTTTTGTGAATTTTCTCTGCACTGACACAATCTTGTCGATGTCTTTCAGGTGGTAAGGGTGACCAGACCGGGCAAGCATACTCAAGGAGTTGTCTCACGAATACTTTAAATGCCTAGTCTTTTAACGTTATATTTCCTGAAGTGGAAGAATGTTGAACAATAGCCAGCCTTCTGAAGGTCTTGGAGACAATTAAATTACAATGAATAGACAAACGGCTTAACGTTAGAGGATAAATGTACTTACAGGTCATCGACCTCAAAAACATCAGGGAGGGGGCTGGTCCTTGAAAATATATTGATGGAAAGTCTCACTGTGACCAATATGGAAAGCCAGACATTTACCAATAGACAATGGCAGCTGCCAATCCTCGCTCCAATTCGAAATATAGCTAATCCCATCACTCAAGAGACTGATAGTCGTCTCCAGGAACGTCAAGTGTCCACTCAACTTTAGATCATCAGCGAACTTAAACTGGTTTGTTGATTTCAGGACACATTCGCAAGGGCCCAAGAACCGCCCCTCAGGAACACCACTAATAATGTTTTACGGGGCAGAATATGACTTTTGATCAACACCCGCTTCGATCTACCAGCCAGGAAGGCAGCAATCCACCTGAATAGGCCTCCGGCGATTCCGAGCCATTCAAGTTTTAAAAGTAACTTTGAGTGGACCACGAATTCAAATTCCTTACGAAAGTCAACACAGATAGTGTCCGTAGGCACCTCCATATCCAAGGCACTGGGTCCAAAGGTCGATGCAGCTCAACAATTGACACGTAGAAGACCTGTCTGGCAGGAACCCAAATTGGTCGTCGCTGATTTAGTTATTATCTAACAAGTATGTAAACATTTTAGATTTCACAATTGATTCCATTACCTTACATGGAATTGTAGTTAAGGTAGTTGGCCTGCAATTTAAGGGGTTCGCTGCATCTCCCTTCTTATAAATTAGGATTACACTTGTAGTAGACCAAACAGAGGGAAGCCTACCAGATTCAAAGGAGAGGTTGAATATGAGTGATAAAGGCCGGCATATCTCATTAACATTTTTTTAAAGCTGAATAGCCATCAGGGCCAATCGCATGACTAGGTTTGAGGACACTCAGAGTCTTGTGCACCACGCTGACAGTGAAGCAAACATGATTACAATCAAGACTTGGGTTGTTACTCACCAAAAGACCGGGGGAAATCCCATTATCACAGACAGCTTTGGAAACAAAGATTTTATTCAATAATTCTGCCGAATCGTCAGTGATAAAGTTACATCCCGACTTAAAAAGGGGTAGTGTATGGCAGATGCATGTCTTCTTATGGTAAAGACGAAAAAGGCCAGAAAGATTGTCCTTCCGGGTCGTTTTTTTTTTCTTGAGAACTACGCCAACCCATCACAAGGCGCGAGTACTCATCGCGGCAGCAGTTGTAATGCTGGATGTTTTCGATAGTTGGTGACTTTCTGTAGCGCCGCCAAAGTTTTAATGTTTTTCTACCGACTTTCACAATATTTGTGGCAGTGGGTGCACCAGACCTACGTAACTGCATTGGTCTCCATCTGGATAGTTGAACTTTCTCGTTAATAATAGCCAACAAATTTGACCAAGCCTTATCAACTGATCAGGAGTTCGCAAGTAGGTTTATTTTCCTATCTACATGTGCCAAGAGAACACAAAAGTGGTCGAAATCAACTGATCCCGTATGTTTCATCTCTGGACCACAGCCAACTGTGGGACAGTAAACTTGAAACGTGATGACAGTGATGACTACTGCCCAAGTAATCGTCCACATCAGCATCGAAAATTATCCTTTTATCCTGAGAGAAAATAGGATCCAAGATATTATTACCTCGGGTTGATTTTGTTACAAACTGATGCAATCCCAGTGGGCGAATAAGGTCCAGGAAGGTGTGATGATGGGTATTGGTGGCAACCAGGCATGCCCAGTCGACTGTTGAAAGGGTAAAGTCCCCGAGAATAACATTTGCATAATCAAAGTTATATAAAATAAAGGAGCCCATGGAATCTACAGAAGTACAAAAATAACTGTTAGGCAAATAAGCAACAATAAATGTTAGCATGGATTTTTGGCAGATGACTGAGATAGCTTCAGGATCTGCAGATCGGTTGTTACATACGATGTCTAAATTGCCTCGGTGAATTATCGCAACGCCGCTGCCACGAGAGTCATGGTTCATGCATAAAACGTCGTAGTTATAAGGTCGAACAACCATGTTGTCGGTTAAACCAGAAATGAGCCAATGACTCACAATGAGTAAAAGGTGGAACCGTCCCGATGCCAGAGTTGCTGACAAATGTGCTGAGTTCTTTACAATACTTCGAGCATTAATCAGGGAGCAGATTAGCACGGATGCATCACAAAGATTGGCAGAAGCGCTTAGACGAGAAGTGGGTGCAATGGGAGAGCAGTTTCCATTTATAACTGCTGGTTTTCCAGAGAGCCGTGGATGGAGATAAGTTCACTATACAGACAAGATTTTCCACTTCAGGTTAGATGCAGCCCGTCCCTTCATATCAACGTGCAGTCTGTGCATAGGGCACGGTCGATGGACCCTAAATTGTAGTTCATGCTGACGCAGACAACTCCGTCATCCCTATTTCTGGAGTTCCTCAACCTTAGGAAGAGCCCAACAAAGAAATGATGGACCCTGGTCTAATCATCCGAATCTCCGTTGCAATGTTCGCCAGTAGCTGAACAATCTTAGATGGTTTGTTCTTGGTTACATTGTTTGAACCCACACAAATGATGAATGTTGAGTTCTGCTCGGATTTTTTTTGTAAATTCCTGGATGTGAGTCATTAGCTGTTCGACCCAACACTAAGTCATGGAAGCGGCATGTGAACTACATCGCAGTGCTCGCACATGAGAGTCACCAGTAATGATCGAGTGCTTATCCCACATCGGAATAGGTTGGTCTTTCATCGTGGGTGGTCTGGATAAGTCACTGTAACCACCATTAGAAGGAGACAGGGAAAGAAAAAAGAAAAAGGGCAGAAAGCTTTCTGTGTAAGTCCATAATGTCCATATTTCCACGGTCAACCTGCACCGAAGCAGGAATTGGCCTATTGTCGATTTTATCGTGTTTACAAGTCTCGACATTATTATTTGCTAAGTACTGTCGATTTTCCTGAGGAGGACTCCAAAACGGTCTTTGACAAGTTCTCGGTGTGGTGGTACCAAATCCTCCTGAAGACCCCTCTCACTGTCAACATCGTGGATGAAGTGTGGCCTGCCGCAGGATGTTCAGAAGCAGCCAGATGAGCCGAGTGGAGCTCCAGTCCATGGTCACACAATGATAAGGCAGTTGAAACTTCCATGGTTTTTTAGCATGATAAGTTCTCAGTGTCACATGAATTCATATCCCACTGATTGTGGTTGGGGGCCTTGAAGTCATCCAAAACTGCCGCTAATTTATCTTCGAAGTGGCAGTCATTTTCGAAGCAAGAGCTTCGAGCGTCAACTCATAATTGGTTGATATAATTGGTTGATCGGAGCATAATTGGTTGATATGATGTTTCAAATGTCTCATGTTGGGTGGTGAAAAGGGAGTTCAGTAAGGACGAAAAATTGTCATGAAAAGCTTGGGACATACCACTCGGCAAAAAAGCTCGATGAAGAGATGACTGTTTGTTGTCAATGGACAAAAGATCCGTGTCCCGTTCGATGTTGGAGCATTCTAACCTAGATTGCAGCCTTTCAGTCGCACTTGATAGCCTCTCACCGGTTAAAACACTCGCCGCATGGCTGTGGACGGTACTATGTCGTTGTGATAAAGACAGGAGAGGGGTCTCCTGGGCATCATAATACACGGTGGACCTTTTAGTTTCCTTTATCTTACTGATGTGTCTAGTATGGCGCACATCTTAGTATGGGATGCGGAAAGCGGTTGCAAACAACTAAACAGAAACTATTTGTGGGAGCAATCGAAGTCAGATAAAATAAATATGGTATGTAGTTTAGGCCTATTTAGAAAAGCTAAAATGAATAATAAAATAATTTGTTGCTGGAGTAGCAGGACTGGCAAGGACCCAGGAGGTCGCTGACTGCCAGCCTAAAAGGGAAGAGCATTGACTATAAACAAGTAAAAAGTAGGAGATTTTTTTTTCAAAACAGAAATTAAAAGCATCTGAGTGAGATAAAAATAAAACAAGTTTAAAAAATAGCATGGCCAAACGGATGAAAATGTGAAGGGTAGGGTTGGGACGTGTAAGAAAGGTACGGGAGGGAGATGGCCAGTATCTTACATTGTCACTAAATACGATTTTTTTAAATATATATATATAAAATCATCCAACATAAGTTAAAAATAAATAAGTAAAAAAACTAACCATTGTTAGTTGAAGGTGCCGAAAGGATTGTGAGCAGGGCTGTCGCTTTACCTTTTGGCACCCAAGGCAAACCAACTGAGCAGCGCCCTCCCAGACTGCCTTTTTTAAGAATGTAAAATGAAATGCACAAATGTTATATTGAGGCTTACGCAACTAAATAGTAACAACTTCCAATAAATGGGAAACCTGTACTAGGCAAGTGAAGTAGTTTAAGTTAAAGGAAAACTAAACCCTTCCAGTTTAAAATTTCACTATTGTTAGTTAAGTATAAAAAAAAACAAGATGCAAGTTGCGCGAAGTTTGCAACATTCGTATTAATTACACAATAGTCGATTTAAAATCTAAGTTTGATGGTTCCACAGCGCGAGACAGCGAACGCGATTTCCTCGCATGGTACTGACGTCACACTTCATCACCTTACGTGTAATGGGCATTGGAGGAATGACGTCATCGTAGCATACTAACGAGTGCACGGTAGGTTGTGGGATGGCAGCTGCGTGACCAGTCCCCTGACCATAGCAGTGCGAACCAAAACTCAATCTCTGCGTGATTTATTAAAGTATTCAAGAACTTACGCTACCAATATTATTAACACTACAAAGAATCGCACAAGTTTGTTCAGCTAGGCGATATTCCATTCAAAGCGAAATTCTGGGCAGATGAGCGATTGGACCGTGTCCACTTTTTGCTCGTGGGGAGGGAGAGCAGGTTAGGGGCCACGCGCTTCATTTGAAAAGAATCGGTGCTGCTCTTCTTCGTTCTATCCGCCCGCTCGGAGGGTTGGGGGGGGAGAGAAGGGTCATTCTGTGTTTTGCGTGTTTCAACTAGTTGAAGGAGAAGGGGTAGTGGCGACTGGTGAGGATTGACAGGCTAGCGCGATCTTGCCTGAACTTGTTGGGCGCATGCGCCACGCGGGTGATGAAGTGTGACGTCACGCGAACGAGACTTGGGTGTGTGGACCGCACTAACGAAGAATTCGTCTGCTAGAATGAAGATTTAGATGCACTACTACATAATAACTATAAAGCCTGAGTGATTTTCGTAGCTCACACATGTTTTCTAAGTGTCTTAATTAACGATACTGAAATTTAAGATGGAAGGGTTTACTTGTCCTTTAACAAACAAAAAATAAAACCAAGCTTGTTTTTTTATCAAACGTACGTGATTTCATGATAATTGTGACTTGTCAACTTATCAAAAAAAAAAACTTAATTGCGCTAATAAAGAGATTAGAGTAAAAAATGTAGCTATAGTAAACTGAAACTAAACACTTCAAAATAACTAATTCAACCAGAATAAAAACAATCGGGTTTTATTTCTTTATTTTTTCAATTTTTGCATTTTTTTGGGTGCAAGCTCCCCTTTAGAAGTAAGATGCAAGTATAGTGAAGCGCCTCTATATACACCATTTTTTTTAAATTCAGTTAACTCAGTTATCTGATCATTAAAGAAAAAACGAACAATCGGTTAACGTTCGTGTAGCGAGTGTTAATCCCTGTCCAAGTATTTCTCTTCTTACGGCATTGTGAAGTTGTGTGCAGGGCCATCCGTTAAAAAATGTATTTGTGCTTTACCACCCACTTCCACGGTTACACGGTTGGTTGGAATTCGACGCCCCCATTCGCCTTGCTCGCCTTACCCTTCCTACGGCTCTGGTTTTGAGCCACTAATACTGAAGGTTTTTTCGTGGTGGGGAAACTAACAAGCTCTCTTAAGAAAAGGGGTAAGATTTTCAGTAAGCAGCTCCCGGCGGAAGCCTCCCTACGAGTTCATGCATTACGTCCATTAACGAAGGGCATTCCAAAGTGGGACCACCCGAACCGCAAAGAAATATTTTCTGCAGTCAAGCCGAGATCCCTGGACCGCAAGCTTCCAAGGATGACCCCGGGTATTATGAAGACAAGGGGCAAGGCCAAACAGGGGTAAATCGACCGAAATAAGGTTATGTAGTATTTTATACGTTAGAATAAAGTTGAGCCTCAGCCGACGAAGTTCCAGCAGTTCAAGGCCTGCCCTGGAAAGCCGTTCTAGATGATCAACATCTCGGAGTCCAGCGAGGCATTTGGAAAAAATGTGAAAGAGGCAGCTAAGAACCACACTAAAAGGCAAAAATCACAAACTTAACGTAGTGAGTATTGCACCCAATTTGTAAGGATTATTAACAAATATGGTAAAGTCATTAAAATCAACATAAATATAAACTTAAAACAAAATCAATTTTGATGTGCCTACGTTGGCCCCGAAACCTGTTTTCCTAGTATACATATTCTTAACATTTGCATACGCCTTGAATGAAAAAGCTGTGGGCGTTAATGCAACACAACAGCACACGTCCGACGGCTTGGCCCTATTAAACACAACCACAACTAAATTTTCGAATGTCATTGTTTTACTTACCAAAGTTCAGGTTCAAAAAAGACCAAGACTCGCCTGCTTGCAGAACAAAGCAAATGACTGTTTCCATATTGGTGGAAGTGGGTACGACTGATTATACGTTGTTGGACGGAATGTTTATGTCTCCAGCTTTGCATTGCTGGGCAAGATTTAGTGCAGCACGTGACTCTCGTCTGATTCACCACAATAAAGTATGTTTCCAGATTTTTTTCGGAGTTGGGTGTACTTTTCAACTTGGACCACTACTGCCTTATCCCAATTAGCCCTCAACAAGGGGTAATGATGGCATCAAACAATTACACTACAATGAACATATATTATTCTAATGCATTTGTTTTCTTTCGAGGACGTCACGTGCAGGAAAGCCAACTACTACAAATGCCTTTTCAAGCAGAATGAACAACAGATAAAGTGTTGAAATGACGATTCCTTCACCCTGTGCGTTAAGGTGAATGAAGTTTTGACTATCTTTAAGGTTTTTACCCAAGGACTCGCCATGGAAAGCGCTAACCTAGGGGAGTGGGAAAGGGACCTACGCCATAAAAGTAAATGAGGACAAGTTGACAGCCGTTTAGTGTTTCTGCTTATGGTGAACAACTGAAGATGGTCAAAGAAACCAGAGTCTATTAATGTAGCATGATGCTACCTTTCAGTTGCCCTTTTTGTCAAAAGGGCATTAGAAGTGTTCTTTCGAACTGGTGAAGTGGCTTTCCATTGATCCCTTTCGTTCTTTGTTTGAGCCCAGCAAAGCCTTTGCTGGCAATAGCTACTGTTCTTTGCGTTTACTCGCGATGATTCAGAAGGATATTTCCTTTTGGGACACGTAACCTGGGAGGGGGGGTTACAGATTTCACTGAACATCACGGTCTTGTGCGACATTTGGGTGTTTTTTTTTTAATTGTGCAGCATGTTGGAGAAACTTAGTATTTCACGCACATGGAAGGTAAATCAACATTGGGGCTAAATCTATAATGTTTGATTGATCACCAGTCAGCACTGGTTGGGAATATTAAGTGACTTTTAGGACAAATGTTGTTTCGTTTAACAAGACCTTTTAAACGAGGTGTTACTCGACCCCCCTTTACGTAGGAAATTTCTGAGAACCTCCCTCCTTGAGGAGCCCCCAATTAAGCTCCCCAATTAAGGCATGGGCACTTTAGATTGTTTTCTTCTAATTCTCCATGTATGGTTTTATATGCACGAATTTTGTGTCACCCTTCTAATTTTAGTGGGCCTATTTTTAATATAAATGGATGGGTGGTCTCAATCACCCTACAGATTACTGCATGGCAAATTCTTTTGCTTATAATTTGCTGTTGCTCACATCACAAAACAAAAATTCGTCAAAGTAAGCCCATACCCATACAAGAATTTATAAGATACAACATTCATCAGCTTGAGTAATATTTAAACTTCCTGTTGCAAATTTGGCATTGGCATAGCGGAGGTAACCTGTAAGACCAAATATAGGCAAAATGCGAAGCTTTGATGGGTATTTTAAGTCACGCAATGCGTGGCAAGTAGGCAGTGTGGCAGAACTGTGTGCCCATATTTTATTAAGGTGTGGTTACAATAATCATAGCGCGTACCACAAAACATGTGAACAATATAATTAAACAGAGTTTGTAACTGCGATGGGTGTGTATTCTTTGAATGGTAAATAATTCAAATTTTGAGTTTGGAGCCGAGAACAACCTCTTTTATGTCCGTAAATTTTCAGATTTATATTTAATCGTATGTAGTCATGTACATATAAAATTCAACAATAACAGACAGTAAGAATAACAAGTAATATATAATCTTATCTGCTTGGCGGTGTCACACTAGCATGTGTGTAGATTAACCAGCAAACGAAGGCTTACTTCTTTAAAAAAATTACTTTTTTCGTACTTGATCGTACCTGTGCTCATGATACATCAAAACTGTCCCTTTCATCATCGAGGGGCAGATAATTCAGTTTGGGTTCGTGTTCCGAAAAAAAAACAAATCAAACCTATGCATTAAAAGGCAGCCTGTCTCTTAGTGAACCATTCCATTTAGAATTTTATTTGTGGTCGCGGCCAAAAGCCACACACCCCAAAACTACCCTATACAACCACCCTTTACAACTACTCTGTACAACCACCCTACACAACCACCCTTTCCAACCACCCTATACAACTACCCTTAATGAACCACTTATCTGCAACAACTATGTATTCTTATAACAATTAAGTACTGAAACGATAAGCATATAAACTTAAGCATGCTGTTGTTAACTTAATCTACTGTTGGATGACAAAGCAAACAATGGTTACAACAATAATTTTGCACTTACGCGCCACTTCAGGGCCACGTGCTTCTGGCCGTCCCATTTTAGAAAAAAAACACTTATAATATAATAATAATAATAATAATAATAATAATAATAATAATAATAATAATAATTTAACCACAAATGTGGTAGTGTAAGTAAGTAAGTAAGTGAAATGTTTATTTCCAAGAATGAGAAAAGGGAACCAAAAAGGGTCTAGCAAAGACCACTAACATTTGGTCAAAAATTTAAACACACACAACGACACAACAAATGCACTTGAACAAATACCCCGAATAAGCAATACATATTTTTGCTGTTTTGACCCCCAAAAGAACAATTAGAATTAAAATCTACGAAGATATTTATTAAGATTACACTCTTTCAACATTAGACTGAAGGATGCCAACGAAACTGCAAAGACAACAGCAGCCGGGAGCGCATACCAGCAGTTCAAAACCCGGTGAGGAAAAAACTGGGCACGGCAATTCAGGCTAGCCTTGTGGACAGTAAGCTTATATGGGTGACCCCTAGTGCGTTCGGAATGGCATAAATTGAAGAGATTTGAAAAATCGCCCCAAACCTGCCCGTGCAAGATGCCATACGTCAGGCAGAGATCAGCTTTCAATCGCCTAAGCTCAAGAGAGTCAAGACCCAAACGGGTGAGACGGGTAGCATAATCCAAAGATTTTAAACCAGGGATGGTCTTAGTAAAACTGCGTTGGACTGATTCAATCCAATTTATATCCCGCACCAAATACGGTGACCAAACAGGAGAAGAAAATTCAAGAATAGGGCGTACAAAGACCTTAAATGCCCAAAGGAGAGTGGAGCAATGTCCAGAGCGAAACGATTTGCGGATGGCAGCAGCCTATTGCCTAGCTTTTTTTACAATATGATTACAGTGAGTTGAGAATTTGAGGTCACTGGTAATCCAGACCCCAAGGTCTTTGACACAGTTGGAGGTTGGAATCGTGTCACCGTTGAGGGTGTAATGGAACAGCTGATTGGAAGACCCAAAATGAAGAGTCTCCGATTTACCTGGGGCAATAGAGAGTTGCCAGTCCCCCGACCAACCGTGCAACTCCTCAAGGGCAGCCTGCAAACCGTCCGCAATGACCTGGTCGAAAATCTGGTTGTGAAGTTTAACATCGTCAGCAAATTTAATTAAAGGCGCATCAACTGTGGATATTTGTAGATCACTGACGTACAACACGAACAGGAGTAAGCCGAGTACAGAGCCTTGTGGAATGCCACTAAGCACATCAGTTGCCCAGATGTTGACTCCCCCACAACAACACGCTGTGTACGCCCAAGGAGAAAGCATGCTAGCCAACACCAGATGCCTCCCCGGAAGCCCAAACAATCAAGCTTCGCCAACAGCCTAGTGAAGAAGACGGATTCAAAGGCATTCGCAAAATCAATAAATACCAAATCTACAGGTACACCAGCATCGACGGAATCAGTGATGGAGTCCAGCACTAGCAGCTGCTGGATGGTGGTGGAACGACCAGGGAGATATCCGTACTGATCAAAAAGGGTCGAATTTGATAGGGAAAGAAATTTTAACATTTCAGAGCGAATCAACCTCTCCAGAACTTTGTGTAGAACGCAAGTAAGTGCTATGGGACGATAATTTTTTGGATCAGATGCATCCCCCTTTTTAAAAACTGGTACAACTAATGTCTCCTTCCAAAAGGGTGGTAAGCATCCCTCCCTTAAAGACAAAAAGATCCACGATACTGGAATACAGATTTGGTAACGGATTTCTTTTAAAAGAAAAGCAGATAACCCATCGGGACCCACAGCTTGGCTAGGCTTTATGCTGCAGAAAGATGAGAGAACACTTATCAGCTGTTACAGAGAAATCAGGGAAAGTAGACGAGACCAAATAACCCTGCCAAAGTGCCGTAGCAGAATCAGGAGGTACAAAGTTAGCCGCAAAGACATCACCTAAAAGGTCTGCCTTCACCTGATCACAGGTCACAAAATGCGCTCCCTGTTTCAGGGGTGGGACCATGCTTGGCTGCTTGCATAATCTTTTCATATATTTAAACAAGGAGGCTGGATTTTTACCAGCAATTAAAGCTTTTTCAAGGGCAATTTCATGCTCCCGGACTTTGTAAGCATACTCATTATGAGATTCCAGGTAAGCAACCTAGTTACTGGCAGATGGGTTAAGCTTAAGAGAGTGCCACAATTGTAGTTTTTTCCTCTTTAATTTACGTAGATAGCAAGTCACCTAAATCCCAAAACCAACACCACCTAGACCTTGGTTCTATGCAGGTTGGTGCAAAACATCTTTTAACGATCGCCAGGCTATGGTAGGCCATTGCTGTGATCATGCGGCAGTGGCTAGTAGACTTTAAGTCGGAGGTGAACCAGACTCCTAAGTCGCGTATGGTAAAGACTCCCTCAAGTGTGAAGTCAGCCAACGTGTATACGAGACAAGGATTAGCATTGCCAATGTGAAACATAATGCATTTATTTGCGGATAATGGTAGCTGCCATTTTAGTGACAATTGGGAGACAGCTTCAATGTTCGATGAGAGCATATAGCCGTCGGAAAAAGATACGATTGGGGTACTTGCTTTCAAGTCGTCAGCAAATTTGAAATGCTGGACGGGATCAGTACGTGGGCCAGGAAAAAGGTCGTTTAGATAGATTATGAACAGAAGTGGACCCAGCACCGAGCCCTGTGGTACGTCGCTAGCGATATTACGAAATGAGGACATGGAGGTACCCACCCGGACACACTGGGATCTCCCAACCAAGAAGTCTTCCAACCACTTGAGCAGATTTCCTTCTATGTGGAGTACCTTAAGTTTGTAAATCAAATTCGTGTGTACCACCGATTCGAATGTCTTGTGGAAGTCAAAACAGCAACATCCGTTGGTATGCTGAGATCGAGTCCAATAATCGAGTGCTGTCAACAGCTGGACTGTCGTCGAGCGGCCCGGAAGAAATCCATACTGGTCCTGATTAAGTAGATCATTTGCGTTGAGATAGTGAAGTATCTCAGTTTTAATGATTGACTCCATGATCTTAACGGAACCACAGTCAATGCAATTGATCTGTAGTTCCGCGGGTCGGGGTTTTTTCCCATCTTCAGATTGGTATGATGTTAGCAGTCTTCCATAAAGATGGTAATTTGCCCGTGGAGAGCGCCAATGTGAATAGATATAGTACGGCGTCGCAAATTTCCTCAGGTCCATCAGGTTCCTCTGCATGGCTTGGCTTCATGATGTGGATCGTGTGTAGTATACTGGTTCGGGAAAAGATGACGTTCGTAAGTTTTATTGTATCTTGGTTATTTGCACATGGCAAAGGGGGTATGACCCCCATTAGCTACCACAGAGTTTGAAGCAAAAATTTTGTTAAGCAGTTCTGCCTTGTCTTGGTCAGAGGAAACATAACCACTTTCGTAAAGAAAAGGTGGCATGGATCGAGAAGATTGAGTTTTCAGACGATACATGCAAAACAGGGCAGCCAGGTTCCCCTCCTTGAGTACGTCTGCTTCTCTCTGTTTATGCCAATCATCAATTGCTGCAGAATAGTTAGCGCAACATTCATTATAAGCGGTGATATTAATAGTTGACCTGTCATCCCTAACTTTATGCCAAAGCCTAAGTTTTTTCTTCCCAGGCTGCGGATATTGAATGGTACCTTGTTCTGCACGGTTGAAGATAGATTGGCGGGGGCATTTGGCCTCGGATAAGGACTTCGTGTGCGACTCAGTTTTACTAGACGGTTTAGCTTTTCGAGAAAGGCATTCCAGACCGCTTCAATGTCCCGCTGGAATCCAGAGAGGAACACAGTCCAGTTGACGTTTTGCAGGCATTTTTTAAGGAGAGGGAAATTTATTTTTCCCTTCCTGGGTTCGGGCAAGATACGGTAAGAAGGTGTGACATTTAAGGAAAATTCAACCATACAGTGGTCACTAATGCCGCGGTGCTCAGTGGCGTGTAAGTCGTAAACAAGCCGATCACTGTCGGAAAAAACAAGATCGAGGATGTTATTACCTCTAGTAGCGAAATCAACCTATTGCGTCAAAGCAAGTGGGGCAATCAAGTCCAGAAAATCACGATGCGGTTTATCAGTAGCTGTAAGACTAGCCCAGCCCAAAGTGGACAAGTTGAAATCACCCGACAAAATATTTGCAAACGTAGAATGGATTGTCAGTGTAAAAAAAGTACACATTTGCGAAATTGCCGAATAACAATGGCCATCCGGCAGGTATCCCAAAATAAAATTTAACTTGAGTATAGGAAGGACCACTGCCATAGCCTCCACTTCGGTACCAATTTCGGATACAGCCACCTTGAGATGTGTTTTGTGTAAAAGAAATATGCCGCCCCACCCCCCTCGAAGAACAATCAGACAGTATGGTCTGGTATGGACTGGTGCCCACTATCATCGCATCCATTACTCCCCCATGGAGCCATGACTCGACTACGAAGATCAGATCATAGACCCCTTCTGCTACCATTCCAAAAAAGTTGTTTAAGTTTTTTAGTACACTACGAGCATTTAGGGAAATACACTTAATGCCCTGCACCATGCCAGTACCAGGACAAGAAGAAAGAAGGGGGGAGGGCGAGATGGGAATATGCCCAGTTAATGTTGGTTTTCCGGTTCCATTGCAGGGTATGCAGCACTGGGTGGGGTGCCACTAGGTGGGGCGATAAAAGTTGGCACAGCAGTCCCCGCATGTGGTGTTTTGGACAGTCTTGCCACTAGTAGTTAAATGGAGCGAATCCCGAGCCAGTAAGGTGTGATCGGAGCAAATCTCATAGTCAAGAGAGGCAAAGTTGCAGTTCAGGTTTATACAGGCAGTCTTAATCAGGAAGTTTGTATGTGCAACTAGTTGATCTTCTTTTCTTCATTTGCGGACCAGGCCGGAGAAGAGGGCCAGAATAGTGACCGTGGCAATTGGATGAGATGCACGAATACGGTTAATTATCTATTCGATTATGTTTGCTATCCTATTGGAATAGGTAACCGAAATGTCATTTGATCCTGCAGAAATCATAAAGGCAGTATTTGGTGATTGCTTACCCAAAATGGCTGCAATCTGGGATGAGATGTACTCGGCCGAAGCGCCAGCCAGCATCTATACTGTGAATTTAAACCACACTTAAGATTTCGTGCGTGAGAGTCACCGATGATAATGGTCGTTGTATTCTTCGTTGTGGCACTGCCGCTATTATTGGATGGTGTTGCAACTGTAGGTGACGGTTGAGTAGTTTGGTGATGTTCTGTCGTTAGACGGCGATTTGGAACAGCATGAGAGTGGCTAGAGTGCTTCCCGTGGACTTGTGCAGTATTTCCTCTGGCTTTACGCCGTGTTATACCTGTGCTTCTCCGTACAACTCTTTACCTGTGTGCCAAAATTGAGATTTACCAACGTTCCCTAACGAGCCGTAGAAGTGTCTTTAAACCCTATGAGAATTAACATGGCATCCGTGTCCTTAGATGGTAGCTAGCTACCTAGAGTAACACAAATCAACGTTACTGAGAGCAGTTTTTCAACATAAAGGACACGTTCCCACAATTTCATGTTGAGGTTTTCTTCGTTGTTGGACAAACACCTGATTCCAACGATTTGGAAAGATACCGCATGGGGAATTTTCACAAGCAGGCTGAAATCAGGTATGGCGTCGACACACGATAATCTTACCACCCAAAACCAAAACTGGTAGAAAAACCCGCCAAGTTTCCAAAAACGTTCGGCTTTTGAAGGTAGTGATATCATTCCACCTGTGAAAGTCCGCCAAGATTAATCCTATTAGCCAAGTTAATCGCACATACTGATAGTTTTCATTTAACTTTCGAACTATTAGTATGTGTGATTAACTTGGCTAGTAGGATTAACCTTGGCGGCCTTTCCCTGGTGAAATGATATCACTACCTTCAAAGGCCGACTGTTTTTGAAAACTTGGCGGGTTTTTCTACCAGTTTTGGCTTTGGGTGGACATCACAACTTTCATAGGACTGTGAACGTACATATGGCCACACCGTCTGTTTAAGATGCTTCAATCCCATCTTTGCACACAGTGGCTAACAATCGCTGATTTCGTTCGCTTGCCTCACTCAATCAGCGCATCCCCTACACTTGTTTTGTTTATCCCTGCACCTTCCCCTTAATTTTACAAGATTTCGTTCACATTTAGTCATGCAGAAACCCCCGAAGGTCGCTGTTACTAAAACAGCAGCACGCGAAGCATTTTTTTGGGGTTATTAACAAAAACCCTTTAGCTCGTGTATGCTCGTATTGTTGCGTAACCATCATCTAACGTGCATTCGTTTATTCTTACGCTATCCACGGCAACGTTAATGTTTCTTTATTTTGTCCTTCGTTACAGTTCAGTTTTTAGTTCGTCCAGGCTTTTACAATAAATCTAAGGACCAGTCTTGATTGTTCAAACCATTGTTGCTTAAAATCTTTGATTGCAACTTGGAAAAGAAACGAAATTTAAATTCGCCGGTGGCGAATTTCAAAACTCTCCCACGCATTTGTCCTGACCCCTACAACCCCCTAAACCAACAAAAGGACCATCCTCAGATCACCATGCATCCGTGTGCAAAAGTTCAGGTACGTAGGCCTTCTCAATTTTGCGCTAGGCATGAGCAAAAAGTCTATAGGATTTAACATGGGAAATCTTATTAGCTAGCCAGCTAGACAGTAACATAAACACAACGTTATTGACGCATCTTTTTCTTTATGACTGGTGGACACTCATCCTTTAAATTTTAGTTTTTTTAATCTCTGACCCTTCCCCTTACATTTCCCACAATTTGAAATATTTCTGTCGCATTGGGATTTATCCTCAACATGCCAAAATATGCTTTCAGTTCCTTACAGTTAACAGACATGTCTGCTAGTGAGTCGCCGTTTTATCATTAACAATCAATTTTTAACAATCGGATGTCTACAGTGGGATGTTACTTGGCGGCGACACACTAGCGTGTGTCTAGATTACAGTTAAAGGACACAGTCTGCTGACAACAATTAAATAAATAAATAAATAAATAAATAAAGTAATTTGTTGCTGGAGCAACAGGAGCAACAGGACTGGCAAGGACCCAGGAGGTGGCTGATTGCCAGCCTAAGAAGGGAGAGCATTGACTATATGCTGGTAAAAGGTAGGAGGATTTTTCAAAAGCAGAAATTAAAAGCAAATGAATGAGGTAAAAATAAAACAAGTTTAAAAAATAGTTTAAAATATAGCACGGCCAAAAGGGTGGAAAAGTGGAGGCTAGGGCAGGGTAGGGTAGCCACCAAGGTTAGACCTGCCAGGGACACAAAGGATCCCGATGGCATCGCCTGAAGTGTAGGAAAGGTACGGGAGAGGAGATAGCCAGTTGTCATACTTAAATATCATCTACTTGACGGCGACACACTGGCAGGTGTCTAGATTGTTATGTCTAGCTATTGTGTTTATGCTAGCGCCAAGCAGATAAGTCATGCTGAATAATTCAGCAATCGGAGAAGTTCCGCAATAACGACAAAAGAAGTTCACCAGAAGTCGACCATTGTAGAAACGTGGCAACATCGCCAGGCATGACGGGATTTCTATTCATGCGCTCATATAACGCGATTACCATACTAACAGAGTTGATCTGGCGGTGATTGGGAACTAAAACGCTCTTATGGTAATTTGTCACGTTATGAGTGAAACGAGAGAAAGTTTTGAGGACCGAGGGGGGGGGGGGGCCCAGAAGCCGGCGGCAACATCCACCACAGGCGTACGGTTTAATAACTGAATCGAGTTTAAAACAGGAAAGGTACACAAATGACTTCCTTGTAAGGTTTCAGATACCACAGTGCTGTTGCAGTGCAAACCTTAATGCTCTATTAGTCTAAGCCATTGAATATGGAAATATAATTAAAACCATTGCTACCGGAAAAGCAGTTACAAAAAAAAAGGATGAAACGGGGTGTTCGAATTAGAGTCCAACTTTAAAAATCGTAACAAAGAAGGAATAACACATGGCTTTCTTTGGCTGTGCGGCATTTTTTTTTTCGTAACAATTCCAATTCTGTTTTTTTTTGGGACTACTTCTTCATTGCGCACGTGTCGTCGAGTTACATGGGCACGAAGATACATTGTTATGACGTAATATCCGGCTTTTAGCGAGCGAACCGCGCCACATTTAGTGGAAATGAGGTTTCGCAGCTTTTTTAATGAATTAAAAACGCGGCTACAACAATGGAATATTGAATAAAGGTAAGTGTCCAGTTATGCACTGAAAAATGTACTAGTGCTTAGGGTATTAGAATTTGCGACTGAACAGGTTAATACCGTCGTGTATTAGTGGTACGTGCGATTTAGACTTACATTTCCCTTTTTGTAATGAAATCCCGTCAGTGAGCCCGTCTGCAGACCCATCTTTAAAACGCATACTTTTGCTTTCCGGATAATACGTTATGGACATTCGTTTCTAGAAACCGCGGCAACAACTACAACTGTCTTTAAAGAAATGGCTTGATATATTTTCTGGTCGTGATTTTCGATGTATAACCTTGAACCTTATTCACTTGCTACGACATTATGATAGCTCTTTAAATTGTTGTTGTTGTATTGTTATTATTTACCATAAATGTTTCATTTTGTATTGTATTCTTTTCTTATTTAATGCTTGCTTATTAGGATTGTTGACTTTTAGTATTTTTTTCTGTTTTCCGTGTTTATAATGAAAGATTTTTTTCCACGTATAAAATTTCGAAGCCTATGCCTGAGCGAGAACTTTTTTAACACTAGTAATTGTTTGCATTTGAAACCTTGAGTACAAATGTGCGGGATACGCTCTTACGTAATAAAGCCACTACGCAGCTTTATTCTGTTATTCAGGTGTATTCTGTTGCTGGAGTCTGTTACCGGTTTCATATAAACGTACATGTTATTATGTTTGACTCTGTCATTTTGTTTATGTAATGTGTCATGGCTGGTAAGTAAATAAGAGTCGAGCTTGATTTATGGCATCATTCTCTACTAACTGCCAGCCTAAATCAAAGTCGTCTTTCTCCAGAATCTTTGAGGCAACCCAATTATTAACGATGGTTTGGTGCACGTTAGCTGTCATTCACGGACTGTTTTTGCCTCTTTCTTCGTTTCGAATTTTTTTGCAGCCTATTGAACTATTCTCTTCATTCAGTGTTCGTTCTCTTTGTTCTCAGTCATAAATTCACCACCTTGGCTATAGGATTGAAGAATGGAGTGCTTTTGGAGTTCTTTGTTTCATTATAATCCGGTATTTCCTTGATAGTCTTAAATTTCGTGTTTCTGTGTTGCCCGCTGTTGCATGTCCTTGCATATTGCAGCTTAATGTAACATAAAGCCCCATGAGGCACACCTGGTACCACTGGCCTTGTGGCTTGGACATCATTATTGTTGCTGAAGCTAATATTAATAAAGCTACAAAATATATCTTGGTTTCATGTTATCACCATCTTGTATTAAATTGTGAATATTAAAATGTAATGTAACCTTGGTTTGATTCTGGCTCAGCATACTGCTGGTGATGTCATCACAACAGGAGGGGCCAGGTGGCACTAAGGGTTCATGGGACATAGTGTGGCTCCATCTATGAACCATACCCGACGTAAAGAACCCTTGGTTTAAAAGGGGCTTCCCTCCAGTTAGTTGCTTCTCACTCTGGCGGCTAGACCTAAGTAGCAACAACTCTTCTACCATAGTGCAGCCTAGCCTTGCCCGCCTTCTAGAGCAGTCCTTCAGAACCACTAGTAGTAGTAACAACTACATGGATAAAACCGTGTAGCGCTTTGAATAAACTATGAAGGACCACGCTAATGGTCCGCCCGCCAAGTTCAATAATTGTCACACTTCATTGTAACTTAAATAAATAGACATAAATCGCTGTAAATAATATTAAGGAAAATTGGAAATTAGCCAATAGCAAAAATTATTCATTGTAACTTAATTCTAAGAAAGTCATTATTTAACTCCTGCATTGTTGTTGCATGGCCACTAGCTTTTGGTACTTTATCTGAAACCAGAGTTGAGCGTATTTCATGATGATGAGGATAAATACCTATGCAGCGAAACAGCTTGAAAAGTGTTGGAAATGGGCAGCCTTTGTGCTCTGACAAGCAATAGTTGTATTTCAAGCAAATGCACAAACTGTATCAAGGTGATAAAAGTGCGTGAAGATCTTTGATTTCACCTGACTACTGACTACTGACTAATTCCGCTCATATAAAATAAATTATGCGACAGATAGGAATGAAATTTGGTATTCAGTACTCTTTTAACTCCAATACGTGCCTTTTAAGGTTTGACGTTTGGGGAGGCATTAACTAAAAAGATTGCAATCATTTGTAATGCTATTTTTCGGTATGTTGGGAAAACGCCACCGGTGATCAAAATAAGCATTACTCGTTATTAGTGTTAACGAGTAACAATGCAAACGGACTGCCAGAAATAATCGGCAACACAACATTGTTGATTAAATGCACACGCATGCATGCATGGCTTCGGGCCACTAAGCTCTTAATAAATCTGCAGTCCGCGCTACTTATTGTTGATGGTTGAATGGAAATCAGCAAACGCTTTTAATTTATTAGCACGACAGGCAGGCAGTCAGGCCGTGCTTATTAGAGTTCGTTTGCTCACAAGAATTTCAGAAAATTGGATAGGAGGATGAAGCGGAGGCGGCGGCGGTGCGGCTAACAATGTCAAAATGTTACAATGCTGCAACATGTAACAATAGGGTAACAATAGGCGAGGCGCACAATATCGGATTATAGCTCACTCGAACAAGATGCAACGATGGTTGGGTGCCCGGAAACTAACACTGTCGTTGTTTAAGTTAGCTAGCTCGTTTGTGGAGAACCAAAATTAAATGCTCTTGATTTTTCCTTAAATCTTCAAGTTTTAAACCGTAGGGTGCAAAGTCTTAAATTTTGAGCGACCGACATGAATGAGTTACTTATTTACTTTTTCAATGCGAGCTTCGGGAAGCCAGTTGAACTGTTTCCGCGATTGCTACCACGATACTGAAACAATCCAGAATCAACAACTCATCGAGATGACGCATGCTAAATCCAGAAATACGCTAATGTGTTGCCATCACATAATAATCATAGGACAAACCTTCAGCGGAACCTAAACATAAGTATCCATTTCTAATGTTCCGTTTTTTCGAAAACAAAATCGGTGGACAGTGGACATATATAAAATGGAAGCGAAAGAAGCCAAGAAATTAACTGAGCAAAAAACGGCTTCGCCGTTTAAAAAAAAAAACATTATAGATCCCGTTCCCCATACTCACAGCCCTGAAGGTACACGAATAAAAACGGATTAGAGTTCACTCGAACGCAACGAATTATAATTTGAATTCCAATTCGTAAAACGTAAACCTACAAACACACACAAAATAGACGCCATAAACAAAATTGAAAGATAAAAATGCATACACAAAATGAACACAAATTATAGTTAAAATTATAGTTCGTTGCGTTCGAGTGAACTCTAATCCGTTTTTATTCGTGTACCTTCAGGGCTGTGAGTATGGGGATACGAGCTCTAATGATTTTTTTTGCTCAGTTAGTATGATTGAAGGTCTCATTCTAGCGAAACTAAAAAAAAAATTAATATCTCCATTCGTATTCAATATTTTTCGGCCAAACTTGGCCAGATAGTAGACAAATGGACAGTGGCAAAAATAAGACGCCACACACAAAAAAAACTACAAAAGAAGTCCTATCTAAAACTAAACCCACAAGGGTGAAAACACCCGCCAAGTTTCAGCCAATCGAAGTAGTGATATCAGAGCCAAAAAGGCTGCTACCAAGTTACTACATTAGTTGCCAAGCTAATCCCACCGACTATTACGTCACACGTTAAATCAAAAACTTGACCATTGCTGCCGATAGTAGCAATAGTCAGGTTTTTGATTTAACCTTTGATCTAATACTCGTTAGGATTAGCTTGGCAACGAATGTAGTAACTTGGTGGCAGCCTTTTTGGCTCTGATATCACTACTTTAATTGGCTGAAACTTGCCGGGTTCTTTCATCCTTGTGGGTTTTGTTTTAGATTGAGTATATCTACAAACCGTCTATTCACCTTATTGACACAGGCCAACGGTGCACCACTGATGCTTTGAAGCGTGACTTAGGTACAATATTGGACATTGAATATTTTACACTTCTTTTCCACACATGCATTAATGCAGCGCATTTTCCTGGATGAAAACTCCATTGTTACGATTTAGCATTGTTACGTGAGAAAGTTGCCTCATTCCAACTATCTATAGCTTAGAAACGTGCTCCAACAATACAGTGTTGTGCTATTTCAACAATGGAAAGATGGAAATGTGCTATTTCAACAATGGCATATGCCAGGAACGATTAATCCGTACGCACAATTCAGTGCAACATCTGAAGTGTTCAAAATTCAATGTCCAATACTGTACGTGCAATTAAACTTTTGAGTACTGTTGTGCTGCTAATTTTCTTGCAGGGCTCCATGTTACACGAGGCCTTTGCTTGCAGTTCTGTTTTGTATTGTTGGCAACGTATTGTTGGTTTCTGTTGTGTATCCCGTGTTGTTGGTTGTTGTTATACTTGGTTTTGTTTTAAGATGAGCGCATGGGTTTGTGCCCAGGCTCACAATAAAAAACATTAACACTAACATTGGTTTGGATGTGGTATTTCGTAATGTTTCGTATTGTTTTCGTAGTACTGTAGTTTTAGTTCTGTATTGTGTAGGTTGTGATACTTTTTTTGGGAGGGAGAGAGAGTTTACGCTTGAACGTGCCTTTGTCTTTGTTCGTTTTCAGTTTTGTTTCCTGCTTATTTCAGCATTGTTTTCATTCACTGATTTAGTGTTCATTTCATTGTATTCAGTCAAAACATTTACTTTTGCTCCACTTTGGCCGTTTGTAGCCTAAAACAAATACATTTTAGAATGCACCATTTTATTTCACCTGCATTGTGACGATCATCTTTCAGTTTTCACGGAAACTTTCCAAAGATTGTTTGGTGATGCTCGGATTGTGCTATTATCGGATTATTTACTACTAAGTTGATATTATCTCTTTGATCTTCGTGCACGTTTAAAGCCATACGGGGATTTATTCGTTTCTGCTTCATTGTAGTGCGTAAATAAGATATTATTCTTCTTAACGGACTGGCCCTGGGCCACAGGGATATGCGGCCTGTGGTTGCAAGAATTGTTGAGCGTGACTGGGCTGCAGAGTGGTCCACCAGTGAGGTGGGCCGGTGTCTGTATGAGTTGCACCCTTCCACTGCCAATCCTAGGTCTCTTAATAGTTTCTCCCGCCGCGATGCAGGTTTACTCTCTAGACTTCGGACCGGGCACATTCAGCTCAGGGCGCACATGTTTAGGTTGGGGTGGACTCGCTCTTCTCTTTGTGCTTGTGGTGACGGTGACGAGACTGTGCGTCATTTTTTGTTTGAATGCTTACAGTGGGCTGCTCATCGGCGCTTTGCATCCATTGCAGGCCTTGATCCTCTTTGTGCATCCCTCGGTGTCTCCCCACACTCGGTGTTAGGTGTCGCCCCCTGCGCAGGACCGTAGGGTTTCATTTAGGGTCTGGGGGTCCTTCTTGTTCCCAGCACCTTGGGCTCATTGCTTGCGTTGCGGTGGTAGCCGTGATTGGTCATCATGGGCGTGGGGAAATGGGCTTTGGCGTGTACTGCCTTGTTCTGGTACTGGTTGGTGGTGTTCATGGCCAGTGAGCGCCAATATCAAGTAGGACAAAACTGGACACATACAATGTTGTTAGAATTTTTTGATGAGGCAGGAGTAATGTGCGTATTTCCGGTATATCAAGTAGGACAAAACTGGACACATACAATGTTGTTGGCATTTTTTGATGAGGCAGAAGTAATGTGCATATTTCCATTATGGGTCTTCGTTTTCCTTGTGTTCCCCTGAGTTCCCTGATGGTCTCTCTCTGGTTTATTCCGGTGTTTCCCGTGTTCTGTGTTTTGTGGTTCTCTGGTGACCTGGTCATCCTGGTTTAGGTTAAGGTAGCGTTAAGTAGGCTAGCATGAGCGCATAGGTATATGTAGTCCTTTATAGCTCAATAAACAAATAAAATAAATAAATAAACGACCGCTTGCTCGTTATATTGTTACCTGGCAATACCATTATTAAAATTTTACAACAACACACAGTTCAGAGAGTTCTCTTTTAGCAGGTTCTGTATGTACGTACTTTGGAAGTATGTGATGACTTCGAAAATTGTGGCAAGTATACCATTATTATTCTGTGGAAAATCTGTGACAAATGTCGTCAACTGATTTCCAAGTAGTCGAAACGTTTAAATCAGAATGATACATTTCCTTTTCATACTCAAGTTTAGTTTTATAGTAAAGCAACAGGACTATAAAATCAAAACCAGTGATTCCATGAAATCAAAATAAAAACGAATTAATGGAGAAACTTAAAAAAAAAAACGCAGAGATTCGACGCGTCCAGGTGCTCAACTAATGTTTCGTGTTTCTTCGATCCAAACTACCTAGGGAACTCTGAAAACTGGGCCAACTAAACCAGCCCAACCGCGTGCACGGTCTTGCACACATTCTCACAAATACACATATTGTCATTCAACATTTATTCGTCTCTAGAAATTTACATATTCTTCATGCTTATTAGGCTTATGATATGCGCATCACCTGTTCAGTTACCACAGAAAACTTGTTTCGAAAAGTTACTAAATAGAACAGGCAGTTTAAACACGCATGGGAATTGATTAACTGTCACTGTTCTAATTAATACTCATCATTGCTGCTGACACCTTTCCTGCCGCAGAGTCTTGACAGTCGGTAGTCTGTTGGCAGCAGCTCAAATGTTAAACAAATGGAACTTTATGCGTAGAAATAAATGTGAAGTTGACATGGGTATATAACTCACTAGCTGACTGACACTACTTGGATCTTAAACAAATGGAATTTGAGCAACCAAAAGTTACAAGTAAGACTTCTGTGATTATGACTATATATGATAAAAGAAAAATGAATCAGACCAGAAACCGGATTAGATGTCGATAAAATGTATGAAAGACTAGAATAATCCGATTATGTTTCGGTAAATGAAAACTCTCAATACACACAGACACATGTACATGCATGCACGCACGCACGCAAGCACGCAACAGCACGCACGCACACACGCACGTGCGCGCGCACTGACTAGGAGATAGCAGTTAAGAGCTTTAACCTGCTTAGCTTTTGAAAAAGTCGCAGAAGACTAGATTACAATTAGCCGAACGGAACAAAACACGGCTTCGCCATTTAGAAAAAAGCATTAAAGCTCATATCCCGATACTCACAGCTGTGAAGGTACAAGAATAAAAATGGATTAGAGTTCACTCGAACGCAACGAACTATAATTTGAACTCCAATTCCAGGGAACAAGTACTGCTTTTACTCAGTAGGTATGTCAGAAAGTGAACGCAGTTTGTGTTTGAAATGTTTTATTGTTTGTGTGCGTGTGCATGTGTATGTTTGTGTACACGTAATTTGTGTGTTCTACAGACTTTTTTTTTAATATTTGTCTGTGTTTGTTGTTTTTTTATTTTAAGTGTGTATCTGTGAGTGGCTATATGTGGATTTTAGGTGCTTTTATAATTTGTTTACCGTTTTGTTTGTTTGATTAGTAATGTACATGTATCCGCGTGCATGGAGACTGGTATGATACTTGTTCCCAAGAATTGGAGTTCAAATTATATTTCGTTGCCTTCGAGTGAGCTCTAATCTGTTTTTATTCGTGTACCTTCACAGCCGTGAGTATCGGGATATGAGCTCTAATGCGTTTTTCTAAACTGCAAAGCCTTTTTTGTTGAGTTAATTTGTTGGCTTTTGTCTCATCCGACCACGTTTCCTAAACCAGAACGTTTTTTAACCCAAAGATTCAACACATGCCACACAACGCAGCTTCTCAGACCAGAAACCAGGTCGTTAGCTTCGAAGTATCAAAAATGGAACAGGCGTTGTGTTTTACAGCTAGAACGAATTAGAATATATTTTTTTTAATATATTCATTTTTAATGTTTCGTAAATTACAGGTGTACAGCTACAGCTTTTGAACTTTGTGCAATGCGTAAAGCTGTTGGTAAGGCAATCCTATAATATTGCTCGTGGCATTTACGTGGTCATTAAGCGGTCTTTAATGAGTTGACTTTAAATGCAGTGGGCAGGGGCCTAATTTCCTGCTTTGCTGTTTCATAGTGCAAATCCAGTGGGAAACGGAAATGTGCTTCTGTTCACAGCTTGTCGCACAAACTCTGTTATGTAGTTGCTTTCTACAAACGATAATGTAGTGCCAACAATGAAAACCCAAAAAGAAAATGTGACATTTTAATCACCAACAACAAGTTGTAAACTATCAACCATAGGACGAAATAAAAAGAAGGAAAGCCTAGTATCAAGTCATGATTATGAGAAGTGAGGTATCTTACATAGTTGTTGTGGGAGGGGAAGGGGGAGCTGGTAACCTCTGGTGTCGAAATATAGAAACCCGTTGAGTGTTGAAGAAATTATACGATCTTGTAAGGAAAATTCTTTTGTTTGGATGACGTTAAGGACTAACGGTTTAATGGGATTGGTTCCTGCTACGTAAACTGTAAAATCTGTAAGTTATGGTACGAAAAGCTTATTGCAGACTCCAAATTACGCAGTTAAAACCAAGCCCAATAAATAAACCGTTAGTCCATAACTACATGCGTTCGTGTCCGGTATTTTTATGGTGCTGGAACAAGGAGCTGGCATTATTGTGGTTAAAATTGGATTTGCGCGAAGCCAGGCATTCGAAAATTATTTGAAGTGTCTGGTTAATACAGGTAGCCTCCCTCTTCTTACCAGCACATGAAATATGATATGTAACAGTTTGCAGTAAAATTAAGTTGGAATATCAAAATTGGTTGGTGTTGGAGCTTGTAAAGGCTGCTTTTTAGAAGTACTCAGAGGATGGTTTTAATGTCAAATACCAATCACCACTAAAAATGTTAAAATGTTGCCTAATGTACCCGTGGCCTGTTTACTTACATTTTTATTGTGGCAAGGCTATGGTATCTGGTAAGGGACCTGTCATTATTTATCTTTGGGGGAAAGGGGTGGAGGAAATTGGGCGCCACGGATTTTGTGGGGCGTCTGGATAGTGGGCCATAATTTTTCAGACCTTATGAAGGGGAGTCGCACAAAAAAAATACTGGCCAAATTTGAGGAAAAGTCATTTTAGCCATCTAATCTGACACGTTCAGCAGTGAAAATTAATAAAGCCTCAGCTTCTATGGGTGGAGCAGTTCCCCCTACCACATCCTCCCACGACGTGACATTTTATATAAAATTTTCAAGCTATCACTATCATTAATACGAGGCATAGTTATTTTAATAAATCTTCTACAAAAAAATCTTTCCTTCTGGCTTCTAGCCTTCTGTCTGCGAGATACTAACTGTGTTTGAGATGTGGAAATATTCAATCAATCTTTCACTATATCTTAGCCTACTAAAAACCACTCGATACATAACGGGCTTATGGAACACAGCTTTGAATGTTATGTTTTATAGAACATTTTAACCCAACCTTATCCTTTCATCAAAAAAGTTGCACGTTTTCCGTACAACTGGTGTTAAATTTTCGGTGCGGAATGCTGCTTATCTAATTTGGTCACAGGATATCATCAGCAGACAGTCTCCAACGGCATATGAAATCCTACTATTTTTAGGGAGTGTTTCATTAATTATTTTTGGACCATCAGGGGGGGGGTCAAATCCCTGACAAAAAGATTTTCATTTCCTCTGCCCCCCGACCAATAAACAATGTCAGGTCCCTAGATTTGCACAAATAAAAATTCTCGGAACCAACTGCAGCATACTCTTTTATGATGTTTTCTTTTGTACTTCACAGATTATATTTCGAAAAGTTTGAAAAGTTTTTCTTACCAAAGTCGTGACATTTTGAACTTAATGGTTTTCTGTTTTCGGAGATTCACTCTTAAGCTGCCAGTATAAACCATGCATTAAGTTTCAACGTACATATCTTAGTGACATAATTGAAATCAACTTTGTCTTACTGGTAGTCATGTTTCTTCGTGACAATTACGTCATCAGGTTAATAATTTTAATGAAAACATTTTGTCAATTTAATTCTAAGTGCTAAATATGAGCAAGATGCAGTAGACCTATTGATGAACCCTTGACTCATTCCCTGTTTAATTTTTTATTTCACAGTTCACGTCTGATATAATAATGATCATGGTCAGCCAGTTAAGCCCGACTGAAAACACAAACAACACATTCTTAAACCAACGAATTCGTCGTATGTTCCGTTATCATCAACAAGAAAAGGTTTGGAAAGATAAAGTCAGTCTCACTGGTGGTTCACAGGTACTCGACTCAAAGACGTCACTTGGTTTACGAGTCACCTGGATTGTTGCCATTTTAGGTTGCCTTCTCCTGTGCCTGTTCCAGTGTGGCAACAGAATAAGTTACTACTTCACTTATCCAATCATGGTAGACGTTGTCCCTCGACCAGCTGTCGAAACTAAAGCCCCATCGCTGACTATTTGTTCTCAGGACACAGAGGAAGTGATCATTCTGAAAGATACATGTCGTTTACCAGAACCCAGTAGTAAAGCGTCAACCAATATATTCCCCCCATTTCTGACCTGCAAACAAAAACTTGCTGTTGACTATGAAACCATGTGGAAGACTTTGAATGCTACCAAGTTAATAAGTTTTGTTGGAGTTGAAATCGTAAGTAATGAAAAAAAAAACAGAATAATACTTATGTAACCAAAAAAAACGTTAATAATAGTTTTGTTTGCGCAAACTGGCGAGAAGTATGCAAAATGGTGTAAGTTGGAGTCTGTGTCATACCGAGGCCCAAAGATCCCATTGGGTATAAAGCATGGTTAGCCATTACATAACCCAACTCCAGCTTATTACCATGTACTTAGGGTGTTACGGAGCTTGAAGGTTTTACTAGGTTATCACACCATTCAAGCTTTGAAATGCCCCACTAGCTCTAGTATATCCCGCTTACCACCCATGGAGGATGTAGAGGAAGAGAGGGTGTTATCAAGGAATAGGATTGTTGTCAGGTGATAACACCTCTCTTCCTCTGTAATACCGTGCTTTCCTATTATGACCATACTTTCTTCGTTTTCATTGTTTAAAAGGCGCACAAAATCAGACCGGTTGCAACAATGCTTTCTCTTCAAAACTAGCACGATTCTCCCTTATCAGAAAAAGCATTGTTTAAAAGTCGGACGAAATCAACTTATCACCAAAATAATTGTTTAAAAGTCACACGAAACCTACTTATCGTGCAACTTTTTACCATTGTTGTGGCTGATAAGTTGATTTCGTGCGACTTTTGTAGAACCTGTAATGACACGACGTAGATAGTTTAGTATTAAAACACTGCCGGTATTTTATAGCTGAATTAATTCACACACACTCACTTGCGTAAATCATCAAACTTATGGTTTATTCGCACTTTTGTAGAACATGTAGTGTTGCTACCTATAATTTACCTGCTACAAAATAGCACAGCCAAAAATTCAAAAACGTAGGATCAGTCAATAGCAAGGAAACATCAGTTGGTACTTGTTCATCATTTCCACCCGAACGAGCATTATGTTCCTGGGTTCAAGCCGAGTACACAATTACTGCCTATAACGTAGAACGTTTAGTATTAACACACTGCCTAGAGGTGTGTAGCTGAATAGCACTCACTTACCTAAATTCTTCTGGCTTACTTTTATTCAAAAGTTTGCCCTCAACTCGTTGGCTTTCCTAACTAAGCCACAAGTGGTCATCATATTTAAAGAGTTCCAACACTCCCAAATCGGGTGATATGCGATTGCCAGCCATCTTGGAAGCTTCGAAGTGCGAAACACAACAATGGACAAACACGTGCCACTAATAGTTAAGTAGCTAACAAGGATGCGCGTAAACATTGTTAGGTAAAGTGCCATTATTGCTTGGCGCCATCGAAAAAGAACAAAAGTATGGTCATAAGAAACTTATAGCCATACTTTTGTAACAATGGTCCGCTGATAAGTGATTTATCGTGCGCCTTTTTCGCTAACAGGTTCCTGGGACTGAAAGAAACGTCCTCGGCTGCCTCTCGGACTTTTCTTTCAGTCCTCGAAACCAGTTAGCGAAAATGGCGTACGATAAATCACTTATCAGCGGAGCATTGTTGCAAAAGTATGGCTATAACTATTACATAACACCCCTCTTCCTTTTGGTTGCCGAGCTAAGGTTAAAACAGATGCCAAGTGCTAGGCTAGTTAACGACTGTGGCTTTTGACTCGTATATACACCACAGAACTCGAGGTACTCAGTACAATTTTCGTATTTTAAAATCACACTTCATAATTTTTTGGACCAGCATCTTATGAATTTTCTTCGGCGACCTATTGGCATAAATAATTTTAATTTTTACCACATTAGGTTTTTTTTAGATTTTCGATCTCATGGTAATTATCAACAAATTTAATGATTACAAATTAGTACAGCCCCCCCCCCCCACACACACACAGAGTCATCTCTCTGTGGATTTCAGCAAAGTGTGGTTGACGATGAGAGGAAGTTGCCAACTCAGCATCGCTATCACTAATTGTTGGAGTCAAATACTTTTCTGAACTGATAGACTGGTAAGCTAATAAAACATAGCACTACGTTATAAATATTAATAAAGACAAAGTATGTTTAGTCTTTTATTATTTATTTTGAATTAGGATATACTCCAACTAAACAGCCCTTAGCTTTTGTGGGTAATTCGGATAAAAATGGTTTTGTATTAGCCTGTAACCAGACTAAAACTAACTCATGCTAATTAATTTGAAATAAATTTGAAATTTGATATAATTTCAAAATAATCAGCAATCGTTAGTTTTAACGTGTTAAGGTTACAGGTTTCGTGCGAAAACAGTAGCCATAAACACCGTCTGGTCCTGTTTCTCTCGTAGTTCTTGGTTGGAGTTGGGGGAGGGGTGGGGGGGGAGGGTGCATTATAGCTTTTTTTAGCCAGCACCGAATTTTTTCTGTAATATTATATTCTATATTATCGACAAAAGCTATAGGGCTATTACTATACTGATAATGCCAATGTGCCTTTTCATAGTCAACATGCACAACTAGCCTAGCCAAGCTTAAAAAAGGTGTCGACTCCTAGTTATTACCCACGGATTTTAATTCGTATATATACCAGGAGGCGAACTCGGTCTATTCAGACTGAATTTTGTATTTTAAGTTCACTTTTTGCAGTTTTTCTTCAGCAGTCTTTTAACAGAAAACATTTTTTATTATTACCACATTATTTTTTTAGAATTTCGATCTTTCATTAATCGTTATTTATATTTAGAATGTGCTGCATACAAAGCCCTCTCTCGGCAGATTTTAGCAATGCGGCTGATTAACGAATTTCGTTAATTTCTTTATTTTTTTCTTCATTTTTTTCCCGTGTTTTTTGTCCTCGGCTTACAAATACAGTTTCTTTATAATGTCTTTATATTCTTCTTGTGACATTATCACAAATCAGTTTATCCGTCTTCTGTTCTATCATATTTTCAGCATTGAAACATTTATTGAGATCATAATTACGTCATCTGCCTGTAGAATTTTAACTCTGGGTTTTTTCAGTTTCAATATGACTTTCTTCAGCGGTTTCATTTTTTTATTGTTTTTCTTTTTCCTCCTGTCTTCCACCATCTGTTCTTACTCGTTCCTTTTAGTCTTCTGTGCAGCCGAACCGGCTGAGAAGACTATTGCAACTTCTCTCCCGTTTTGAAGCTCTCAGTCCTCAGTCCTCTTATAACAATACAGCACGACAGGATCGCAACAATGAACGAGGCCGAGGAGTGCTGGGATCCTGGATTGAGGGCTAGGATCCTGGATTCCAGCACTCCACGTGGATCCCAGCCCCTGTTTACATTAAATGAAAAGTGGAAGAAAACAAACAAATGTAATAAATTTACTGAAACAATTTAAAAAAAACATAACAGATAGAAAAATAAAAACGTTCAGCAATTCGCAACATTGCAACTGCTGCTTTCCAAACGTTGATTTCATTAAATGACAAAAAGGAATACAGGAACCGAATATAATTAACTAGTATAGTACCCGGCTTCGCCCTGGGATTTGTTTGCCCCGTGGTTGTTTCCCAGTATTTGCTCGGTGCTGCCTGATCGTTCACTGCAACAGTCAATATTTCTTTGTGTAACACTCGCCCTTTTCGTCAATCCTCTCTCTCCGCACTATCATAATCAAATAGTGGCTTTGACATAAGCACTGCCCCACCAACGGGCATTCCCCGTTCAGGCCCTTCTCCACTCCTAGTTGGGTGCGAAAAATAACTGTCCTTCGTACATGACGTCATTTAAGACATACCTTTGCGATGACCACGCAGAGCAAATTGTTAGTCGAGGTAACAATGTGCCAATTTCAACTTCTTTTCAGGGGAACAACGTCCCAGTTTCATCTTCAAGCCAAAGAATTGACACACTCGCACGTTTTCATTGTTTCCCTTCCGGGGGTCGTCGTTCCGGTTGCTTCATTTCTGCTATGACACTTTGGTTTATAATGTAAGATTACATGGAACAATTTTTGAATACAACGCCACCTCAAACGTCAAAAAAATTGTTGAAATTCATGTTAATTACAGCATGCAACCGCTTTCAAAACTAAACGTTGCTTCTTTTCGTTGCGTGTAGCATTGCGTCTTATCGAATATTAGTATTAAAAAACGCTTAAACTTATAAAATACGGATGTAAGCCTTAAAAAACATAAAGCCCTAAAGGAAAAGATATTAGAAAAAGACATGTAAGCAATCAGCGTCACACTAATACGTGTAAAATAATCTCCAGCGACCCAAAAAACAAGCTGGAGCTTTTTTCACACGTATTAGTGCAACGCTGATGGCTTACATGTCTTTTTATAATATCTTTTCGTTTAGGGCTTTATGTTTTTTAAGGCGTACATCCGTATTTTATACGCTTAAGCGTTTTTTAATACTAATATCCATTATTTTTTTCCTTGTTTCAGCTAGAATAACACAGAAAAGAATGCTGTGATCACCTTAAAATAACTGTTATAAGACAGCCTTTTTAATACTCAATTTTAAGAGCTATAAAAATTGAAAAATTGGTTCTTTGGTTCGATCTCTAGGTAAGAGCAAAATTTCCCCAAGAAGAATCAGAACAATAATTGTAGTCACATTAAAATAGCGTTCAAAAGGCCAGGCTTTCTTCATCCCTATGTTTTAAGCTGTAAAACTTAAGCAATGGTTCATTGGTTCGATTTTCAGGAGTAGCATAGCTGTTACAGGCCAGAATTTGGGCTAATTATGAACATCGAGCTAAAAGCCATGAAATTTAGTACACAAATCAATTCTTAGCTAATAAATCGAGCTAGCTATGGAATCTCTCGAAATGCCCCCGAAGACCCCTTCCTGTTCCCCTACCACACTCACCTGTACTACTATTGTATACCTATACTACCTATTGTTGACCTATGCTACTGTAAAACATTTGTATACCCTGGGGCCAAACTGGAAAATATTACTGAGCAACTACCAAGCATCTTGAGCAGCGCATATTACTCCCCCACGATTGTGGTTTTTTCAGGTAATAATAACTATCCCGAGGATTCGCCTCAGACAATCATTGAAAAAATGACTGAATTAATAAAAATTGTAAATGAATGCAGAGCGGCAGCGAAAATATTCATTGTCGGCCTGTTACCGAAAGAAAAATTTAAACTGGAGATCCTGTGGAAGCTCAATATGACATTAAGAGAACTTTGTGTAAAAATGGGCTGATCACTTGTGGACGTTTGTGGTGTGACCCTGAATCTTAGAGGCTTAGCGAGTGATGGAGTTCATCTTACTTTCAAGTGTAAGTCATGTGTGATGCAGGTGTTAAACGATTTTATAACCAGGCAGAATGACACAAACGTCAACAGCCAAGGAAACTTTTAAAACATAATGGGACTTGCCATACATCTAGGCTGTTATGTTTCCCGGAAGAAATTCATGGAACACCACCATGCAATATCATTAGATGTTCGCTGGTAAATGCCAGAAGTATCTTAGGCCTTTGCTTAAGTGTTTGCTCTCTGGTGACAATATTGATATGTTATTCAGCGTGGAAACTTGGTTGGACGAAAGTGTCTCTGATCAAAAGTTGGTACACGGCCTGCCGTACGGGATGCTTCGTAGGGATAGAGGGTCATTGGCGGGGGGGGGGGGGGAGTTGGTGATTCATAAAATTACAATACCTGTTTCTCTGGTGGCCGTTTCCACAAATGTCGAGGCAATGTGTTTCGATGTTGGGCATCACATTTGTCGAGTAAACTTAGGATATATCCCACAAAACTCTGTCCACGAGGATATTACAAACATGGTTAAGTTTTTTGGGGAAAATTTATCTGCTTTAGTTCCAAACGTAGTGGTGGAGGATTTTAATTTGTCAAAAATTGACTGAAAGACATGGACGTGTTGTTCCTCGTCTCAACAGATTTTTCTGAATGGTGTTTCAAAACTGGGTTACACACAGCTTGTTGAGGAAGCAACCAGAGGCAAAAGGATCTTGGACTTGGTCATGGTGGATGTTGAAAGAGTTGTGATTGATGTCGTGGTAGATGAGGTCCTTGGCACCAGTGACCACAACTCTGACTCGTTTGGAATTGTTGGACCGAAGGGGGTACGTTCTAGAGAAGCATCAAAAATTGGGCAGTGTAGCAAAATAAACTTTAAGCTTCCGAAACATAGATTGGGTTTAACAAACTGGGATTCAATCCTTGCGGATGAGGTTGATTGTGAGGGTTTGTGGGTTGCTTTTCACTCCTATCTTGTTGCTGTTGTGCAGGGTTGTACCACTGTGAGGCAGATACGAGGGGCATAAAATTGGGCATATCCTGGATATATTCGGAGGCTTTTTGTAAAAAAACTACGACTCTGGAGGAAGTACAGAACCAACAAATGTGCCGAAAGTCTTTCTGCATACAAGTCTCATTGCAGGCTGGTGTTAGACTCCTTAACTGGATTCGAAACTCAGAGGGAATTACGTGTCATTGCTGAGGGAAATCCTTCATCGCTCTTTAGGTTCCTCGCAGAAAAGACCTGCGCATCTCGTAAGCTTCCACCCCTGTATATCGATCAACAATTGCTGACTGACGATTTGGCTAAGGCTGATTTACTAAATAAAACATTTTTGGCAAATTTTACCAATGACAATGGCATTCAATCGGCTTCTAACATTGCTGTGGCACATACATTTTGCAGTGTGGCAGTCGATAATAGTATGATTGCCTCTGCCCTTTCCCAGGCAAAAAAACAGCAAAGCCGTGGGCCCTGATGGCTTATCAGCTTTTTTATATAAGCAAATGGCTAATGAGATAACGTATCCACTAAAGAAGATTTTCAATAAATCCTTGAAAACAGGTAAATTTCCTAAGATGTGGAAGACTGCAACTGTCATTCCAATCTTTAAGAAGGGGAATGCAGCCCTACCAGGCAATTATAGACCAGTTTCGTTGACATGTGTTTCCTGCAAGATATTGGAGAGGATTGTGCGTGACAAAATTATATCTTACCTCAGAAGTGAGGATCTCTTGGATGATGACCAATTTGGGTCTCTGGCTGGTTGCTCGACTACACTTCAGTTGCTGGTCAGTCTCGATGATTGGTCGATGCATTCTGATGCAGGGATATCCACCGATGTCATTCTTACAGATTATGCTAAGGCATTTGACTCGGTGTCCCATAGTAAACTGTGTTTAAAGCTCTCAAATTTGCGTATTGGAGGTGTCCTCTTGAGGTGGATTGGCGATTTTCTTGAGGGTAGAACCCAGGTGGTGCGTGTGGGTAAGTCTAAAGCACCGCCAAGAGAGGTCACTAGTGGGGTGCCCCAGGGATCGGTTTTGGGCCCACTACTATTCTCCCTCTACATCTCGGATCTGCATTCTAATGGAAATGGCACATGTATGCCAAAGTTTGCGGATGACATCAAGCTGTATCGTTACATTATTGACCAGGTCGACCATGAGAAATTGTGCGATTCCCTGCATTCACTAGAATGCTGGTTGAATGTTTGGCAACTAGCTTGCGTGCGATAAATGTAAGGTGTTCCATGTGGGATCTTCAAACAAATTTAAAGTATATGAAATTGCAGGTCGGAAACTAAAACATGAGTTGACATGCAAAGACCTTGGTGTGTGGTTTTGTAGCAGCTTAAAGTGGTCTACACATTGGCTCAAATTGCCAAATCAGCTCGACAGCGATCTGCCATTGTCCGTCAATGCTTCTCGTCTGGGGATCGCAAGACGCTTTTCTGGGTATTCTGAGTTTTTGTTAGACCCATACTGGGATACGCCTCTCAGGTCTGGTCGCCAAATCTTGTAAAGGACATAAATCTGGTTGAGTCGGTCCAGCGATCATTTACGAAGAGGCAGCGAGGTTTATCAAATTGTTCATATAAGGAACGTCTGCGATTGTTGGGGGCTGACACTCTGGAGTTGCGCAGGCTCAAACTTGATTTAACACTGACCTTTCTGATGCTTCATAACATGGTGGATTTTAATTACGGGTATTTTTTTGAGCTTCGAAAAGATAGTGTGACTAGGGGGCACTCGTTGAAACTGGTGGAGAGGAGTTTCTCCACGACATGTCGGCGCCAGTTTTTTTCGTTTAGGGTTGTGAAGGCCTGGAACTTTTTGCCGAATCATGTGGTAACGGCGACCAGTGTTGCATCTTTTAAGGCAAAACTATCAAAGTTAAATATCCATCTCCTGTCTTATACCCATAACTCATTAGATTAGTTTGGCGGGTCTTTTTAGGCAATTTTATTTGAACAACCATCTTTTGTCGTTTCATCATTCTTTTAAATTTTGTAGGTGGGAGTAAGCGACCTTTTATCGGCCCTGCCCTGTCCTGTCGTGATTTTTTTTTTTGCACGACGAATGAATTTTTTATTTATTTATTTATGAATTTTGGTACTATGAATTTTGGTACGACAATCATTCCTAGTAGTAGAAATTGAACCAGCCATGGATCCCCATGAAATACCACCAAAGCCTTCCCCAGTATCCCCTGCCCCTCCTTTGCACCTCATGAAGCATCGATACCAATGAGGGGGGCAAAGGAGGGAGCTGGGGGCTCTTTGGTGGTATTTCATGGGGATTCCATGGCTTGTTCAACTTCTACTGCTAAGAATGACTTGTGTACCAATTTTCAAGCTTTTAGCACGATTTGCAAAATTTGTGGGTCAAACCTCAGTGAGGGGGCACAGGGGGTCGCTGGAGCCCCTCTGGGGGTATTTCATGGGGGTTTCATGGCTGATTCGATTTATGCTGCTAAGAATGACTTGTACACCAAATTTCATGTTTTTAACTTGATCTGTAAGAAGTTGTTGCCCAAGCCCCTGTGAATGGGCACGGACGGGGAGGTACTGAAGGTACTTGGGGGTATTTCATGGAGGTTCATGGCTGGTTCGATTTTTGATGTTAAGAAAGACTTGTGTACCAAATTTCATTTTTTAGCTCGATTTGCTGAAATTTGTTACTCCACTTAATGACTTCTGCCCAGTGCTCTGCAATAATTATTGCTCTACCGACGAGAATACGGCAATCATATATAAATCGTCTTCAAAGGGCCCTGGTCGGTGTTAATACCTACGTTTTAATCTATACAAATTGAAAATCGGTTCATTGGTTCGATCTCTAGGTAAGAGCATAAGTTTTAGCCCAATTGGCTTTCCGTGTCAAGAATATTGTAGTTACATTAAAATAGCCTGCCAAAGACTCTAGGCCTTGTCCATACCAACGTTTTAAGCTATAGAACTCTAAAATCGGTTCAGTGGTTCGATCTCCAAGTGAGGGCAAAGAGTACATTAATGATTTCTGCCCAGTGCTCTGAAATAATAATTGCTCTGCCGACTAGAATACTGCAGTCACATCAAAATCGGGTTCAAAAGGCCCTGGTCGGTATTAATACCTACATTTTAAGCTATACAAATTGAAAATCAGTTCATTGGTTCGACCTCTATGTGAGAGCAAAAGTTCTAGCCCATTTGGCGTTCCGTGTCAAGAATATTGTAGTTACATTAAAATAGCATACGAAAAGCCTTCGGCCTTGTCCATACCTACACTTAAAGCTATAGAACTTGAAAATCGGTTCAGTGGTTCGATCTCCAGGTGACAGCAAAGAGTCGCAACAACAACATTAATGATTTCTGCCCAGTGCTCCATTATAATAATTGCTCTGCCAACGAGAATACTGTAGTCACATCAAAATCGTGTTCACGAGGCCCTGGTCGGTGTTAATACCTACGTTTTAAGCTATACAAATTGAAAATCGGTTCATTGGTTTGATATCTAGGTGAGAGCAAAGGTTTTAGCCCATTTGGCTTTCCGTGTCAAGAATATTGTAGTTACATTAAAATAGCCTGCAAAAGGCCCTAGGCCAGGTCCATACCTACGTTTTAAGCTATAGAACTTCAAAATCGGTTCAGTGGTTCGGTCTCCAGATGAGGGCAAAGAGTTCCAACAACGATAACAGCAAAAACAGCAACAACAACAACAACAAGAAATGACCATACTGTGGACGCCGAACGGTTCGATTGTTGTCATTAAAATTTGTAATGCAGTGAAATAGTTGCGACACGACCCCCAAATACCTAATTTCGTTGGTCTATGTCATTCTGGGCGAGACTATAGGAGTTCATAGTTTGACGTTTAACATGGAAGTTCATGCTGAGGTTCACATAAGGACCGCTGCCGCGGTCCTTGATTCTACACAAACGTTCTTCTGGCTAAACGCAACAATGTATTCCACTCGCGCTCACTTGCGCTCAACAATGTACGTCGGACTGATAGCTTCAAAACGGGTGAGAAGAAGGATATCGCCCGCTTTCCTCATGCTGGAATCCAACAATGGCTTGGGTGCTGCGCACCTTCGACATTGTTAGATCCCAGCACTCGGAAAGCGGGCAATATCCTATGCGACTTTGTCCGTCCGTCCGTCACTTTTTTCAACTTCGCAACGGTACCAGCTATTGACGACCATTGTTTACAACGTTAGATTCGGTGTGAGAAGTTAGTTAAATAACATGGCAAATTAAAACTTCGTTACTTCCTTATAGCTAATAGAATTTTTCGACGTCACTAAATGAAATAATAACATTTGATCGTCGATTTAAAATCCTAAGGTAACACTCAATAAAAACAAATGGATTTTAGTTTCGTTTAAAATAGTCATATCGCATTGTTGCATGAATGAATAGGCTTAGCGTCGAATCAAATTCTCCATAAGGCCCATATCTGTTACTTACGAAATTAAAACTGCATTTTTAAAATTATGCCCAAAAAATGAAAATTAGGCCTAAAATCATGCTACCATAGCAACGTCAAGTTGCTACGAGTCGCTGTTGGCTTCATCAACAGCGTCTCTCTCGTCACTTCCCTACTACCACTGATTTATATATGCTACGTTGCGCGTTATGTTGTAACACTGTAACTGTGTGCCTGTAGCCGTACCGTGCTGCAAAAATGAATAGGCTTACTATACAATCCATATCTCCGTTAGCTGCTACTTATGAAATTAAAACTGCTGGTTAAAATTAGGCCTAAAAGCTGACAATTATGCCTAAAATATAAGAGGCCTAAAAGCTAACACATTTTTAACTGATAATTGTGATGACTACTGCTTTTAGATTAGTATAATAGAGATAGCTGTTGTAGTGCATGATAGAGGTGTGCGCTTCACCATTGGAAGTGGAGGAACTGTACAGAAGACTGATGCTGCTAGGCAGTCGCTGTAGCCGCTTGTTCTTCTTCCATCTTTTTTGTCACTTTCATAAACGTATTCTTCTTCACTTTCTTGTCCTTCTTCACTGCTTCTTCATTTGCTCTTTCCCTTCCTTTCTCTGTTTTGTTTGTGTTCTTGTCGTTCTGCTCCTCTGGCATCTCCATCTTCTTAACATTTTATACTTTTTGAATTCCATGTTTTGGCTGCTATTTCTGTGGATTTGTAATGGCATTTCGCCTTAGATTTGCTGCATTGTTTATCATTTTGTCTATGTTATCGAGTTTATCTTCGTATTCGCCACAATGCGTAGTATTTGTAATTTCAGTTTTTGTATGCGTTCCTTTTAGATCACTCTCTCCATAAAAGCGAGAACGTGCCCGCTTTCGCCATTCATTTTCCTCCTGAGGTTCCTACACGTCACCTAGCTCCTCGTTTCCCTTTTGTTCGTTTTTTGAATTTGGATTTCTGCAAGATGGCCGCTGCTCCCGAAGAGCCCCCTTCGCTTTCTGTTCGCTCTCATGCTCCTGCTCATGGCTGCGTACTCGGGACCGCTGGATCTCTGCGCTCCACCTCACTGCCGCGTCCACATCTTTTCGGCTCACTTTGAAGATGACTCCCCTCTTCAAGCAGGCCAACGGACTCACCCCGAACCTGACCTTACGTCTCTCGAGAAGGATCTCCGTTCAGCGAAGGACTCCTACCGTGAGGCTAGGCGAAGCTGCTGCCGGGCAGTTGCTTCCCTCAATCCCCCGCCAGCTCCGAACTCACCGCTCGACCTCTCACCGAACTCGTCTCGTAGAGATGCTACTGTGACCTGCAGTGAAGTTCACAACATTATCAAGTCCGCTCTTCGCAAACAAACGAAGGACTCCATGCCTCCACCTTCCTGCACGTCTTCCGTTCATCGTGCCCGCACTCAAGATTGGGTCACCGCCACTTCGAGTGACGAAAGCCGAAAGCGTACTTCTCACCCTTCGCCCGATTCAGCCAAAAAACGAAGGCCACCGGATGACCAGTCTCCTGCCGTAGTCAACGGACCCTTGCCATCAAATCCGGCCCCCCCCCCCCACCCCTTCGGCAACCAAAAAGATCCATTTCACCGATGACAACGGTGATAATCCGACCATTCTGCTGGTTTCCCTTCTCAAGACGGTGGAAGAAACGGTACCAGACTGCTTCCTCTACAAAGCGTCTCAGTCCACTGACGCTCCCATGATCAACAGAAGCCTTAAAACGGGCTTCAGCTTTGCCCTTCGTGACCGAGACTCGAAGCTACGCAGCCTTCTGGGTCAATCAACGATGCTTCTTACCTGCCTCCTTCGGAATGAAGGGTCCCTTCTCGGTAACGGAGAGCCACTGATCCTGAACAAAGACCCTCCTGCTCCACGGCCAGGCCGCGAGACTATCTTCTTTCGCTCCTTCGGCGACGGTGCAACTAATCCACGGAACTTCGACACCTACACGGAGTGCGAATTCCTCTGCAGCGAAGTAAAACTAGATTTCGGCACGACCCTCTCCATCCCGAAAAAAGCTTGAAGTCCCGACCTTCGTTCTTTACGACAATGACAAATGTCTACGGATGAGTCTTCGTGCCGCTTCCCAAGCCGACGTGTTCAATACGGCAGTCAATGCTCTATGCGAGAGGCTTTTGCCCGACGCCAGTCCCAAAGAAATTCGCAACCTTTCGTCCCTCATCACGCAACTGTTTCAGAAAGCCAGGTTTGCAACATATCATTCATTGAATTGGGCAACTAGGGCATTGTTTAACAACACCCTGCACTTATGAGAAATAGCATTGAAGTCGACCAACAACCTTAATGACTCAACAAGACATCGCCTTCGCAACCAACCATGCACGAGTCTGACACCCTTTTTCGAAGTCTGATCCTGACTATTGCCTTGCACCTTGACATCTCCCGCAAACCAAAACCGAAACAACCTCAATCATCCAATCGCTCCTTCCAAAAGAACAAGTCTTCAAACCCACGGACGCAATCTGAGGACTGGAACAAAACTTCCCCTTCAACACCTTCAACACCCTAACATTGAAAATTCAGCCTCTCAAAATAAACAACAACAGCCCTTTCGGACAGATCAAACATCACGATCTCGTTCCAACCAGTGCAACCAGCACAAGCTTGCCTCAACCCCAGACCGTCGCAGCTGCTACTTGTCACCAGGAGGCAGAAGCTCCTTTTACAGAAACCAACTTTGACGCCCTTCACCTCTCCTGATTCCCAGTCAGCGCAAAACTCTGGCACTTCCTCCCAGCTTTGGATAAAATCACACGCAACACAAAAGTCCTTTCGATTATCAAGCACGGCTTTCGGTCAATCTTACTCGAAAAACCTTCTTTGGCAACCTCCCCTCCCGGGGACCTCAACCTCCCCCCCCCCCCCCCAATTTCACACGCACTTACACTCGAAATTTCACAATACTTCAAAAGAAGGCCATCAAAGAATGCCACAACCCGGAACCGGGATTCTGCAGCACCATCTTCACCCGACCAAAGAAGTCAGGAGGCCTTCAGCTCATCTTCAACATGAAAACCCTCAACAAATTCATTTCCAACTACCACTTCAAGATAGAAACTCTACACTCAATCCGTCAATCATTCCTCCAAAACGACTGGACAGTCTCGATCAACCTAGAAGATACATACCTTCACCTTCCCCTTTATCCAGCAATAACGCACTTCTTCCACTTCATCTAAAACCGAAAGGTCTTCGAATTCCACTGTCTTCCTTTCAGTTTGAACGCAGCACCAAGAGTTTTTACCATGGTCGTAAAACCTCGATGATTGGGCCCTCAACAACCAAGACCCCCTCTCAACTAACAGTCAACCGGGACCAAACCATCCTCCTGCTAAACCAACTGGGCTTCAGTGTAAACTATTCGAAATCACGCCTAACTCCAGCACAAACCTTCACTTTTCTCGGAGCCTCATTCAATCTACAATCGCTAAGAATATCTCCCTCCTTGGAACGAACTGAAGACCTGTTGAACCACATTCTTCAATTCCGAAAACAAACCTCCCTCTCACTACGAGAATTGAACTCCCTCATTGGGAAGATGGACACGATGGCAAACTTCGTTCACTACGGACGATGGATTGTCAGGCCCTTTCATCACCTCCGAATTGACTACTGGTAGAATTACCAAGATCGACCGGAAACAAAGAAAGTTCTTGACAAACACTTTCCCTACGAATGCTTCCTATGGTGGTTGGACTTCACAAACCTAGCAAAATCTGTATCCCTTCACGAACCACTACCCAACCGCCTTCTCTTCACAGACGCATCAGACGAAGGTTGGGAGCCCACTAGGACAAACAAGAAATCTTAGGCCTCTGGCCACCGAACAACAAGGAACACATCAACATCCTCGAATTACGAGCAATCCAACTAGCTCTCATAATTTTTGAACCCAAATCCGAAACCAAGTGATTCAAGTCCAAGCTGACAACACAACAGCACTAGCTTACATCCGCAAAGAAGAAGTGACGAAATCAAGACTCCTACACAAAATCACCTCAAAAATTTTCAACCTCTGCATCCAAGACAACATCACCCTACTTCCATGACACATACCAGGCAACAGGAATGTGATTGCAGACTTGCTGTCACGCCGCAAGTCCCCAACAGGTGAATGGTGCCTCAAGAAATCCACCTGCGAATATCTCTTCAGCATCTGGGGCACACCGATGCTAGACCTGTTCGCCATGAAGCATAATGCCAGACTTCCCCATTACATCAGCCTGATTCCGGACGAAAATGCAATGGCAGTCGATGCCCTGACGTTCCGTTGGCACAACCTTTACGCATACCTGTTCCCACAATTCAAACTGCTACCGTAGGTCCTTCAGAAGATAGAAGAAAGCCAAAGCCTCTTTCTCCTAGTCGCACCACTTTGGCCATCAGCAGCATGGTTCCCCGCCTTCTAAACCTGATAGTCGACACTCCAAGAAAGAAGTCTTCCCCTTCTTCCCGATCATCTATCTCAACAGAAATGATCAAAGCGCCACCCGAACCTAGTCAACCTAAACTTACACGGATGGCTACTATCATCAAACTCCTCAAAAAGGCAGGCATTCATCGGCATGAAGCTGAACGCATCACCTCAAAGGCAACCAGAGATTCAACAAATCGAATGTACAACAGCCACTGGTCCAGATGGATTCATTGGTGTATCACAAGGAAAATTAATCCAATCGACTCCCCCTTCCAGAAATTTTAAGGTTCTTCAGTGACTTGTTCAACAAAGACAAACTCAAAGGCTCAACAATCCTCGTTTACCGCTCAGCACTTAACTCAGTCTTCAAAGCAGCCCAGAAAACGAAACTCTTGGATAACTATCGCATCTCAGCACTACTTCGGTCCTTCGAAAACAAACGTCCAACAACACAGAGAACGGTAACCGACTGGGACCCCTCCATCCCTAATGGAAGAACCATACGAACCCATGCAAGACAGCTCCCCACTTCTAATGACCCGGAAAACTTCTTTCTCGTGACCCTTGCAGCCAGCCTACGCTGCTCCGAAATACAAGCTCTTTCAACCGACCCTGCCTACTGCATATTCGGTCCAAATTTCTCCTCCGTAACGCTCCACCCCAGAGCTAACTTCCGTGCAAAAACTCAAAAACCTTCTGAACCATCAAAGCCAATCACCTTTCCGGCCTTATCCAACATCGTGGGAAATGAACCCGACGCCTGTTATGTCCAATTCGAGCATTACGTTTCTACTTAACCCGCACCCAATACGAAGACATCCGTAAGGGAAGAAATCAAGTCTTCCTACCTACTGATTCCCAATCCGGCGAAACCTCCGCAGCAATGGTATCCCGTTGGATAAAAAAGACCATAGAAGCGACATATAACAAACAAAGTACGAACAAGAGCATGAGAGTGACAGCACACGAAGTAAGAGCAGTCTACACATCATGGGCCCTCCACAACGCACTGCAATAGAAGAGATCCTGGCAGCAGCATCTTGGCGTCATCAGTCAACTTTTACATCCCACTACCTGAGAGACATGTCAAGAGAAGAAAAGGGACTACACCGGCTGGGACTACAATCGTCGCAGCCAGAACTGTGGCCAAGCCCCCCCTACCCCTTAAGCACTCAGAACGAAGCAGAAGGAAGCCACCAATGCAGGAAGCAAGACCCATCCTTCACTAAAAACAACGGTCTTTTTCAGGACCAGCAATCACCACGAAAGAGACCAAATTCCTGTTTCATCACCTGTTCTGAATAAAGTGCGAAATTTTAACAAATTTTTAGGGGACAGCCTGCTTGCATCCCAGGGCGCCCGTCAAGACGGTGCTCGCCATCTGTCTTTGACGAAGTCTCTTGTTAATGCTACAATTAACAAGGTTAATATGTTTCGGCAACAAGAAAGCCCATTTTTCCGGCCCTTAGCCGGCCGGCTGAAAATGGTTTCTTTTGCCGAAAACTTACTTAACCTAATCCCGCCCTGCCTCCGCCTGACACATTGAGAGGAAAAGAAATAGCGAAAGCAGGCGCGCTCTTGCCTTTATAGAGGAGGGCTACGCTGCGCAGGCACAGTAAAGGCATACAAGCAGACCGCTACACGCAGTTGAGAAACCTCCAGGGAAACATTCCATTGAGGACAATGTAATGCTAAAATTAACATGGTTAAGTATATTTTCGGCAAGAGGAACCATTTTTAGCCGACCGGGCTGGGGGCCGGAAAAATGGGCTTTTTAAATCGATTAGAATAGTGCCAATTATTTACCTGAAATGCTCTTGTTACCTTATTGATAATGTTGTTTACCATTTTAAAAGCGAAAGATGTTTATTAGTAAAGGCGGTAGCCTTTACTGTAAGGTTTGACCTCGGCCTCCCATGTTAAAGCCGAAATTTGGAAACGTAATTTCTCCGCCGTCGTTCAACGTTTTCTACTGAAATTTGGTGTATAAGCCTTGCGGGACTTGACCAACACGTGTACCAACTTTATTAATTTCCGATTTGTCACATTGGAGATCTAGACTTCAGCTGTAATCGTGAGTTTCATTTTTGTCTTATACGGTGAAGATGGGGAACTTTTTGGACACGTTTATACAATGGTCTCTACAGACTAAACCATTTGTCGTAGAAAGCTGGTTCTTAGCTCATTTGAAAGATCTACTTCCGGAGATGTGCCCCTTATAGAAATAGAAATTTCAATTGGTCGTCCCTTTCCGGAGTTACGGAGCCCTGAACGATCCGTTTTATTGTTATACATTGTTTTAAACATTGTTTTTAATCAACAATGCCCATCAGCAAACGCCAGACGGAAAGCGTAAGCAAATGCTAATAATGCTGGTGAGCCAACAATTTACCCGCGCGTAAAGAGGAAGCATTATCCTTATTACGAATCGTTTATATAATGATTTCACGTCATTCTCCCGTGTTAAAGCTAAAGTGTCCGTTGCCCATTTGGCTTGCGATCCTATATTACAAATACGGACAAAGCCGCTGATAGATAGCTGCGAATAAACCAACTTCCAAAAGAAAGACTTTCACTGGTTGTGCATTTGCAACGAGTGCAGACAACCAGCTTGGTATGTCAAAGTATTACGAATTAGAAAACAAAAACGAGCTCGTTTGATGTTTAAGGTAAGGTTTAACTGATCCGAAGTCAAAACAGCAAAGTAACACAAATAAACTTTCCTGTAAGATTTCACAGACCGCAGTGTTCCTGTATTGTTTAGTCCACGTGAAACCTTACTGCTGTATTCAGCCATTATACACGTAAATAAAATCAAAACCATATCCCAACTTTAAAATTGTTGTAAGAATAATATAGTGCATAATATAGGCTACACACTCGCCTACTTTCGGGGCTAATTTTTCATCATCATTCTAGTCCGGTCGTCTCCTTTCCGTTCATCCTATTGATACATACACCGGTTTTTAAGATTCATATTCTAGTTTTCAGAACTGGTATTTCATTTTTATTTTCAACTATATTTTCAGGATTTCAAGGAGTTGCACGAACCCTGAATTAGTTAATCTGTAGGTCTGTACTAAGCACATTAAAAGTATGGTTTCTACAATTTTTCAGCGATGTTCTTTAGCCGAGTAGAATAAACAATCAGACATATCGTGTTCTAAAGTAAAAACTGTAAAAACATGTGAATACAGCAGTAAGGTTTCACGTACACTAAACAGTACAGAACACTGCGGTCTGTGAAACCTTACAGGAAAATTTATTTGTGTTACTTTGCTGTTTTGACTTCAGATCAGTTAAACCTTACCTTAAACATCAAACGAGCTAGTTTTTGTTTTCTATTGAGCATATCAAGTCTAGTTAAGAATTTTTCCATTTGTACTGCGAAGAACTATTCGACAATTAATTTATCACCAGTAACAATACAATTGGGCGATAGTAGATGCATATTAGTACTACGACGGACTGTGCTCAAAAACCCATTGTATTCCATTATTATCAAAGGTCCGCCCCCCAAACAGACCTACTACAATACCGGGTCTGCCTTCAACGAAACCTTTTCAAAAACTTAAATAGTAGACGATACCTACCTAGGGGCTGTGCTCGTGAATGAAAAATTTTATTTTTTTTTTACTGGTCGGTTGTACTGCCGTCAGTATGATCCACACAGAGGCAGTCTGAAGCGTTTATTCGTCTTCAGAAACTTTCCCCATGAGTTTATCGATGCTCGCAAAGTGTTTGTAGAGCTCGGACCATTCCGTAAACGAAAGTTGTAACAAAGTAACCACCGCCGTTGTTTTAGGGTCGTATTCCACAAAGTGCACTTACGTGTCATTATTCGTAAATCGTACTCTGATTCTTTTCTCCTCTCCGACACGCAGCGCTTTCATTTTAAAATCCAACAAGAATTTCATTTTGTTTCTGCTGTCGAGTTTAGACAGTTCCAACATTATTACTGACATATGTTTTTCGTGTACAGTCAGCTCCAATTGCTCGATTAACACTTCTCCGGCTATTTCGATGAACGGCTCAAAGACCTATTTCGAAGTGGGATCCATAACGCTTTTCTATAGACTCTCGTCCGTACTTTTCCAACCTTTCCAAGCGAACGTATTTTCTTCTTCGTCCTTGGGCTGCAATTTCTCCCTCCACTGACTGAGTACAGATCTGTTGATCTTTTCACCCAGTCGATATAAGTAGGTCCATTCCAACGAGTTGAGTCTCAACTCTGTGGTAAGCCCTGCCTGTTTGTTAAAAACGAGATTCGGTCCGCTTTCAATCGTCACATTGAGGTATTTTACTCAGCATAAAATAACTGGTAGTGGCGTCCATGATGAGAATGTATCGTAAAGTTTGTTCTTTAATAAAAAAATACATATATATATTATTCAACAAACATTATTACAAGCAACAAATCACCAAGCCATTCGTTTCTTTTTCTCTCTTCGCTCTCTTTGAGCCAACCTTCTTTTTTCCCTGAACACTATTTTCTCTTCTTCAGTTATTCTCGCTCGTCTGTCTTTTTCCACAGCTTGTTTTTTTCTTTTTCTGGATAGGAGTTAGTGTGGCGTGCCTATCCCTATCTAACCGTCTTCGTGTATCCTTGGCTCTCTTCTTCCACTCTTCTGGATTTTGCACTTTCAACTGACTACTCTGCCTTATCCACAATCTCCTCGTCTCGGCTTCTCGAACCTCGCCATTTTCAACTTCTTTTATCCTCTGTTTCACTTCATCCCCGTTCCACCGAGTTTCCGCCTCTTCATTGCTGATTACACCGTCGGACATACCTATCCATACTCCGTCATCGGATAAAGACTCCACGAGCAAATCATGATGATAGCCATCACCATCGTATTCATCATCCTCATGGTAAGAAATATATTTGATGGCACGATGTCCGATTGCAAAAGTTTCTACTTCGTTTGCGAGGAATCTCTTGTCGTCGTAGGCCGACAGTAGGGATTTATTCACCACGGTCGTGGCCAGCTGGTGATGGCTGTCACTGGCGATCTTGCATCAACTCCCTCTTTGTTCCTGGTTAGAATGGAGAGTCGCCCTATAATCTTCGTAGCTTAAGTGTTTCTCCACGAATCTCTTGGAAATTCCCTTCGATTTTTTCGTTTCGCTTTGGGAGGTCACGAGCGAATACATCTTGCTACTCAACCCCACAAACTCTTTTAACGGCACTCCCTTTGTGACATTTTTCATCTTTCCCAACACTTGCTTGTTGACGTTGCAGAACTGTGGGTGTTGAGGAGCGTAGTTGCTAGTGTCGAATCTACTCATGTTTTTAGTCATGTCCTCTTACACGTCCTCGGTTTCGATGCAATAGCACAGTGAGTCCGTGTCTGTGAACAGCAGTCTTGCTCGATCTCCATATTGGGGACGTATGTATCGGTAATGAAATTCGTAGAGAAGGAGTTTGGACAACTCTAGTATGGCGAACACCGAGTAGGTGGGAAGATCGCACGTACTCTTGCGTACTTTCGAGTTGATCTGAACCAGGTTTTCATGCAATATTTGAAACGAATCGGGGTTGGGCGGAATATTTGATGGCTCGCTTGCTGTCGGTGCATAGCTTGACTTTCAGTCTTTTATGTTTCTGTTCAATCGTCTTCCCAAACACCGAATTAGGACACAACTTGTGAAATTCCCCTTCAGACACCATCTCGATTCCTTTCGTTTTGCTGTATGAAAATCTATATATTGTTTCAACCAGGACTTCTGATTGAAACTCAGCACCCACCTGACGTGACGAAGGACCAAGCCGTGTTCGAGATAGAATTTTAGGTTACGGTAGTGAATTACGTACCGCGTCTTCCTCAGTAGGCTGGCCACTAGCTTCACGACAGGTTTCACTGGTTTTCCTCGCAACAAAGATTTCGAATACTCTGAAACTAATTCTTCTCTTATTTCAAATTTTTCAGGAGCAAGCGGGTAGTCGTTGCGGAGCTCGAGAAGTTTGTTGGGGTAGTCCAGATCTACTTCCAGAATGTATCCTACCAACGACTTGTCTGCTATCTTAGTCACGTCGAAAGCTCGAATCTCGTCTTTAGTCAAATACCTAAAGCCGTTGTAAGGCAGCAGCTGGCTCATGGCCCAGCCGTAAGCACAATTGAGGTCTCAATCGATGATGTAGTTGTTAGGTTATGTTGGATCATACGTTTCGGTAATGTACAGGTTGCTGGCCTTAGCGAACCTTCGACTAATGAAGCTAACTCCACCCCGTATTCCCGACAAGATGAAGTTATGTTCCAGCTCGGCCTTGGTCATCTTTAAAGGTGCCGCCCAGCTAAACCCTGGGGTGGAGACGTAATAGCACGGATCTATGTCGTGGTCTCGCAAGCAGATCCTGCGGAATTTTTCGAAAATGTCTGCCAAAAGCAGACAGTCGGTCATCTGATACATTTCGTGGTAAGAGGAAAACTTTTTGAATTTCAGAATACTCTAAATCGTTTTGGCGTGATCGTATTGTTCGTCAGTTAGGCCTTCTTCTTTGAGTATGGAATAAAAGTCTTCTTTCGGTGGTAAAGACGCCTCTTCGAACACACTCATGCTGGAAACGTGTTCGTATGGGTAGTAACCCTTACGGGTTAACAAATCCACGGCAGTCTCTTCCTCGACGCCGGAAAGGAACCATTTGTCCTTCCAAGCTTTCAAGAACAGCTTCACCGTCCTAAACTTGTAATCACGTTGATGTCTCTCTGCCAGAGTTTTCAGCGAAGAGGAGAGAAAATTATAGCTGTCTACGAACTTAAGCTGAATGTACCTTTTCTTTTTTTTCGCTTCATCCCATGCCATTTCAACGGTGATGGCCATGCTCATGAACCTTTCCGTATTTCTCGCGAGGACTTCTACTTTTTTCGGAAACTTGTGCACTGCTCTTACCAATATATGCATATCGTAAGCTTCGAGGCAGTGAAATACCACGGGGATCGTGGTGCACTCTCGGGCATTCAGATTACAACTCAAGTGAGAAGCTCCTCTGTACTGGCTGGTAACATGGCAGTGATCCCGGACTTTGTTGTCTTTTGATCCGAATGGCTTTTTGCAGTAGATGCAGTCTACAGCGTGGTTAAAATCAGCCTCTTGGACCGGAGTGAGACATAGTGGTTGGACTCTTTTTAATGTTTCGTCGTACTCGCTCGTTTCAATCACCAACTGATAAAGGAATTGTTCACCGGCATCCTCTCCCAGGTAATAAGCAGTTCCTTTAAAGATTCCAGGCCCCATCGTGACATAGCCGAAGCTGCAAGGTTGATGGAGGTTAATTTTCTTCCCAGAGCTGTTAGAGGAAGGAACGGGTTTCAGAAGGAACTCAAAATCGGCGTATATGATTTTGGGGTGAATATTTCTTCTATTGAAAGCTTCAAACTTCAAAATGTTTTCGCCCGGTTTTAAGAATTTGAGCGCTTGAGATGACGGCTTGGTTCTTGTACAGCCCAGTATGTGTTTGTCTCTCAGCGATGCCTTTGCATAAGCGGCCGAAACAATTTCGACAGTAATATTTTGGGTTGCTTCCCGATCCCTGGTGTCGGAGAAATTGGTCACAATCCACGATGGCGCAGTAGTGAAAATTTGTCGACTCGTCGGCAATTAAAAGAAGATCTACAGGTTGGCCTTTAAAATGTGTGCTCACACGAAGGGGATGCAAGCCGTTCTCTTTGGTATCAGCAATCACATTGATCGATAAATCTTTGTTGGCCATCTCGAATGCGTCAATTTGATCCAGCCGCGTCGGAAAGTCCAGCATCGAACAATCTACCGTTCTCACATATACTTCGTATTCTTTAGGATTCACCATGCTTAATTTGTGTTTGGCAGCCAGAATTGAATACAAGAAGCACTTCTGGTCTGTGAAATTTTGAACATTGACTACGCACTTCTACTTTTTTTTATATTTTCCTGGCAGAGGAATGTAAGAGCCCGGTCAGAGCGGGTCGATTTTTGCTACTCGGATTGTGACTTTGTAGGAGCGATTTATCACCCAACCACTCCCTCTTTCTGCGAATTCGTCGATGGAACGTTGGATTTTAGCATAAGCTGCGTCCAGTAACTTGGGAATATCTAATAGATTATAGATTGGGGAGTAGCGAGACTGAAATCCAGTTGGTATTTCTTGGCCATTTCGAACGAAACTCACTCCTAAACCAATTTGAGCTCTGCAAGTCACCAATTGCTGGAGACATTCGTACAGTAAAGCTTCTATACCTCTTCGCATCAACATTAAAAGGTACAACGGGTCTACAGCTTGCACAGCTTTCTTGTACTTTCTGTGTTCGAGTCCTTGCTCACAGAGGATGGGATCGTCTGTACAGCACGACTTCCTTTCGAAGCAATCACACTCGGGTGGATTCCTGTGTATCTTTACGAAGTGTTGTATCAATCTTTCTCGGGTAGGATACGTTTGAGCGCAGTAAACACTGGTAAAGTTTGTTTTTTCCATTGCTCCAACTGAATGATTCTGTTTAATAATATAAATAACATGAACAGTAATAATTTCAACGTCCTGGTCTCAGTTTAATAATATAAATAAAAAGAGGAAAAAAATTGTATTTTTGTTATTTTCCTAGAACAACTGGCTTTTCGTCAAGCCAACTGTCGAAGCGCTCATCGCAGCCTTTCCACCTGACTAGGTAACGAGTTTTCCCTCCCACTTTTTTAGTCTTCAGAATCTCTTCGACTAAAAACAGATCCGGCACGTTAGTTTTCTGCAACTCTTGCTCGTAAAAAGTGCCTTCGATTTTACTACCCAGTCAGTTGGTCGACCAACCTGTAGCAAGTCGGCCGAGTTTTTCTGACTTCACTCACCTCGAACAGTTCGTTGGTAAAGTTTTGCAAATATCCCTTGTCGAATGCAGATTTTGCCGGTGTCACTCTTACTAAATCCCCGACTTTGAAACTATTCTTCTTCTTTTTGGAAGGGCTCTTTTTCAGCAATATGTTTCTGATAATAATAATAATAATAATAATAAAATTGTTTAGCCGATTGTAAGAGTTCGGCAAGGAGACGGAAGGGCATGGCCACTGACACCGTTCCCATTTATTAAAAGGAAATGTTATGTTTTGGAGATTTAAAAACTCAAGAGTTGAAGCAGGCCAATTTTGCGGTGCGAGGAGATCACCGACAGGTTGAGCAAAATATTGTTAATCGTACGTTCGTTGCAGGAAACGTGAAAGGTCCACCTGGAGAAGGCCCCGACGAAAAGCTGATATGGTCTTGGACATGACAAGGTCGTCCGGCAGTGAGTTCCATGGATTCACCACCCGAAGAGCGAAGAAATACTTTCGACAGTCCAACCGTGGTTTATTAACTACCAGTTTAAGGGAGTGTCCACGCGTAGCTTTATAATGCGACATGTCAAAGAAGGGGGTGATAACTGGGAAATTTTCGTGTAAAATCTGGTAAGTCAGGGCAAGATCTGCATGCAGGCGACGCAGTTCTAATGGTTGTAGGCCCGCACGCAACAAGCGTTTACCAGATTTCAAGTTTCCCATGTCTGGAAGTGATCTTGTAAAGAAACGCTGTACCGACTCCAAATGGTCAATGTCAGACAAAAGGTATGGAGACCACACAGGGCTAGCGTATTCAAGAAGTGGCCGTACAAAGACCTTAAAAGCCCAGACACGGGTGTTAGAATTTGCTCGAGCAAAACAACGATTTACGATGTGAAGTCTCTTGAAAGCTTGTGCAGTTATTTTTGCACAGTGGGTAGAGGGTTTTAGGTCAACTGTGAACCACACACCGAGGTCCTTAGCCAAATCCAAAGTGGGTAGTAAACTACCGTTTAAATGAAAAGGAGCAACAGGGTTTGTTTTCCCAAGGTGAAAAGAAAAACATTTCTCCACAGAAAGTGGCAGTTGCCAGACTGTTGACCAGTCAGAAACAGCTTGAATCGTTGAATCCAGTAGGTCGTGGTCACTTGTGACAAGTACTTCCGTACTTGCCTTTACATCGTCAGCGAATTTAAGATTTAAAACATCAGATGTGGGTTGAGATGGTAATAAATCGGACGTGAATAGAACAAATAGTAGAGGCCCCAGGACTGAACCTTGGGGAACCCCACTTGTAACTGGAAGGCTAGTTGATAACTCCGTAGCAATGCGCACTTGCTGGGATCGATTCTGTAGGAAAGCTGTTAACCAACCTAATAGAGGGTTTCTGAAGCCAAGTCTGGTTAGTTTTGCCAGAAGTTTTGTATGTACCACGGAATCAAAAGCACGTTTGAAATCAAAATATATTACATCAGATGCAACACCGATGTCAGCAGCGGTTGTCCACCGATCAAGTGCTACAAGTAATTGAAGGGTAGTAGATCGTTTTGGGAGGAAGCCGAATTGATTGCAGTCAAGTAAGTTGTTTAAAGTGCAATATTCGAGCATGGTCTCCCGAATAAATGCCTCCATGATTTTACATGGAACCGAGGTTATAGCTATTGGTCTATAATTTTGTGGCAAGGATGCATTTCCCTTTTTAAATATTGGGGTTATAATTGCTTGAGACCAGTCTGTAGGAATTTTACCGGAAGATAGCGAAAGTTTAAAGAGATGAGTCAGAGCTGGTGCTATCTGCCAGGCAATCTGCCTATAAAAAAAGGCTGAGAAACCCTCTGGGCCAATTGCATGGCTAGGTTTAATGCCCGAGAGAGTATGCCACGTTTTCAAAACATCAAAATTTGTAGTAGAGCAAGTGGTGTTTGGTTCAGTGGAACCTGCTGGGGATGGCGGGATTATATTGTTATCCACCACACCACAAGCCACGAAGTAGGTATTTAAAGCATTTGCTCGCTCAAAATCACCGTTTAGAAAGTTATTATCGATCAGAAGGGGTGGAATCGGTTTAGCAGAACCAGTGGTATTACGATAATGCTTAAATAAAGCTGCAAGATTTCCTTGTTTTATCACTGCTGAGTCCAAACGAGAATGCCAGACCTGAACAGCCGTACAGTAGGTTGATTTGGCAGCCTTGTAGGCTGCTAATGTGGTTTCATTTTTGGACCTTGCATAAGCGTGCCAACATTTTAGTTTTGCACCACCAAGTCGGCGAATTTCCCGCGGGCACTTATGAGAAGTTTTGAAGAAAGGTTTATATTGCCTACAAAAAGCCACACTGGTGTTTAGAATTTCAAGAATGGTATTCCAGACCAATTGTACGTTGTCAGTACCGCGCAGAAAGCAAGATTCCCAATCAACCAGCGCAAGAATAGATCGAAGAAGAGGAAAATCAATCTTTGCGAACGTCGTGCGTGATAAGGCATTTCCCGAAAAATCACGGTTGACACAGAAAGTGACCATGGAATGGTCACTTGACCCCAGGTTTTCAATGACACAGGTGTTGTAAATAAGTCTAACATCCTGCGTAAGGATAATATCCAATACGTTACGACCACGAGTCGGGCAGTCCACGAGTTGTGTAAATCCCAGGGGACGAATGAAATCCAGAAAAAGTTTATGTTGGTGTAGTGAGGCAGTACTGGTTGTCCAGTCCGCCGACGAAAGATTGAAATCGCCTAACAAAATATTATTAAGAGAAGGTTTCAATGCCTCAATCAGACTGTGACACATATTTGCCACAGCGACCACATCAAGACTGTCTGGCAAGTACCCGAGGACAAAATTCAACTTTTCACGAGGCAGCATTACAGACAGTGTTTCCACACACCCTCCCGACAAAATGGGAACCACCTGCAACTCAGTACGATAAACAACCATCACCCCCCCTCCACGCGTATCACGGTCACGCCGAAAAACAGAGTAAGGGAGCCTGCGGACGATTTGACGATCGGGAACGGTGTCGTTTAGCCAGGTTTCCACCACAAACAAGATATCAAACTTCAAAGTGGTTAGGATTGCATAAAAACAAGGTAAATTTTTGACCACACTACGAGCATTGATTAGGATGCAGCTTAAGTTATGATTTTTGTGATGATTGGAGCTCGCATCAATGTTAAAAGAATGGGAGATATTTCCCGTTAAAGTTAGCAGTTTTCCTCGTTGTTTAAAATAGCTGTAAGTTCACTTATCAACGATTGTTTGCCCAATGCGGTAAGGTGTAGACCAGCTTGATCTTGAAGGGTCCGGTTTTTCCAAAACCTCTGGTTCATTGATCTCTGGTTAATCGCGTTTAGTTACTTCGGAATGATTTCATTTTAATGGTAGAATGAACTCTGTCGTTGTAATCTTTGACAATTTTATCTATAATGTCTATCCACTTGTGGTTACCTCGCAGAGTGAACCGTTTCCACATGAAATTGTGCTGCTCCGCCACTAAAGTTTCCATTTGATCTTTATTTTTAATTCCCATTCCCAACTTTACTTTGGTTTTCATAGCTGCAGCTACGGCAGCAGCTGCCAACTTCTCTTTCAGACCAGTTTTGCTAGATTTTGCTACTTTTACTGCATCGGAGGCCAACTTTCTATCAGCTTCGTGCCTTCGTTCCAAGTCTGGTTTGGCAGAGTATTTGATGTCGTGCTGTTTGCAGGCCTCATCCAGAGAAATGATGGCAGCGTCGCCTCTGTTCAGTCTCTTGTTCAGTTTTGTTCCCGGACCGCAATAGTTGTATCCCGGAATGTGAAGTTCCACCAGCAACGTGTCTATCGCGCTGTTCAACAATCCAGAGCCTCTGCTCTTCTGAAACAGTGCTTTCCTCGTGCCGCACTCTTTACACTCGCCCTTCAGCAGTTGTCGATAATTCTTAGTCACAACGTGCCTAACATTTTTACTGGCTGTAACTCTTTTGCATTTGAGGCAGTACATCTCTGTTTATTTATAAAATGAGAATAAAAAGGTATTTTTAGATACCTTGTTTTGTAGAGAATTTATCAAAATACCATTTTTTTCTTAAAGCAGCTGAAAGATGAAAGTGAAAGATGAAAGATGAAAGATGAATAGCTGATGTCAATAAGTGACCATCGACTGGTAATTTACTGAATATTCCAGAGGACGTAAGGTGCATCATTTGCGGCCCTGCCGGTTGTGGAAAGACCAATTTAGTTATAAATTTCATTTGCAATCCAGGTTGGTTGAATTATGACAGCCTGCGCGTGTACTCCAAGTCTTTATTTCAGAACAAATATTTCCATCTCAGGAGAGCTTTTGAGGAAATATGTTCGGGCGTAGCTACCTTTTGTTCCAACAACGAAGATATCTCACCACCAGAAGAACTGCGATGTGGCAAAACGGTAATCTTATTGGACGATTTCATGATTGAGAAACAAGACAGAATCGAACGCTATTTTGCCTACGGCAGGCACGCGGACGCCTCAATCTTTTATTTATGTCAGACTTACAGCAGGATACCCAAGAGAGTTATTCGAGATAATTCCAACATTATAATTCTCTTCAGGCAAGACAAAGCAAACCTCAAACATGTCTTTAATAACCACGTTAGTGGTGACATGATTTTCGGCGAGTTTCGGCGCATGTGTGGTGAGGTTTGGAACTCTCTTCCATACGGATTCCTACTCATAGATAAAACTAAACACTTGGATCGAAGGTATAGAAGAATGCTCGACTAACAACGACGTGTCTGCCGAAGGTTTTTGTTGACATTAACGTACGTCTAGGTTTTTGTTGACATTAACGTGTGTTGACTAAAACATTATTTTATAAAGTACTAAACCGTCATGTCTACTAAAACTAAAAAAAAAAGAGAAGCAAACCCCAGAAAGAGGTCGATCAGTACGAGGCTCTAAAAAAGCTTCTGAAACAAAAATTTCAAAATATAAAACTAGAAAAGCAGACAGAATCTGAACATTTGCAAAAGATATTTAAACCAGTAGTTGATCCTATAGTAGACAAGACTAAAATTCAGATGCTACAGGGGAGCGAGGTTTCGGCTCAGCGTCAACAACAAATCAAAGAGCTGTTGGCTCTAGAAGCTGGACAGAAGACACAAGAAAAATATCACGGGAAACTCTTAGAGCACATTCAGAAAGCTCTGGAAGCGGCAACGGGCCGCATCGATACTGAAGACGAGAATATAGACAGTGACGATGGTGAGAATCTGTTTCACGAGGGTGCCAGGAGACGACTCTCCAGTTCAATGGGCGCATTACCTGACCGCCCTCCGACGTGTCACTTGCCCTCATGCCAGGGGCTCATAGGAGACAAATGGAAGAGGCCTCTTTACTCGGCGATTCCGCAGTCAGACTTGGTCCGCTAGCTACCAAGTATCTAAGCATGTTTGCCACTCGAGAGACTCTGACCGACCCCACTTTTGGCATTCGATACGACCCGGAGGCTAAACATTACATGATTGGTGCAATGGAGGTACAATTTCAAGATGACGACTTGATCGTGGGAGGGAAAACATACGAAGAGACGGACGATTTGTGGCAATTGGTTATGTTGAAAAATCCTACTAAACCACCGGACGGACATGCCAGCCTCCTAAACTACCGCGATATTCTGAAGAGGAGTAAAGCCATATATCACAACAACGATGACAGTACGAGAAGACTAAAGTCCAGCGCCGGTTTTAAGTACACGAATTTTATAAAACCTGTTTGGGGCAGACCTGCCGAGGTTGTAGGGAAAGGATACCGGTTCTATAGAGATCCGAATGACTCCTCAGAGCCTCTAAAGAGGCTAGCAATAATTCTCTGGACGAAGAATTCGTGCACATTTTCACAGAAATGTGGAGCAAAGCATTCCTGTCCAACGGCGAATATCGCAAACTGATCGGTGAATTTGGTAGATGTTAATTAATGTATTAAACTAAAAATATGTCGATCATACTTTCCTCTGAAAAAACTGACTTTGTGACCAGTTTTCCTTCCCCATTGATATTCAAAAGCGCTCACGAATTGGCTCTAGTCAATCTGGCAACTTACAACTCCATTCCTAACGTTATAGAGGACGTGACAGATTCTTTCACCTTCAGCACGGACGGTGGTAACACCTGGATTAAAATTGTGGTACCAGAAGGTTGCTATGAATGAGACGAAATTATAAACACCATTTACAGAAAATTCAAAAAGAGCAAGCATTGGGACGAGACTAATAACGTTTCCTACGTTCTATTAAATGACAACGTAAACACTCTAAAGTGCAAACTAACTATTACTGACAGGAGATATAAGGTTGATTTTTCTGAACCGACCTGTATCGGAAGGATTTTTGGTTTCGAAGCTAATACTTACAAATTTGGGGAATACATCGGACCAAACACTGTCAACATAATAAATGTAAATAGCATACTGGTCCATTGCGACTTGGTTTCGGGTTCTTACGTGAACGGATCATCGCAACCAACCTTTTATTCGTTTTTTCCTACTGCCCCTCCTGCCTACAAGATTATTCAGTCCCCGCACAATTTGGTGTACCTACCTGTTACGAAAAATATTATTCACTCTATGCGCGTGTGGCTGACAGATCAAGCCAATAAACCGTTTAACCTTCGAGGGAAAACTTTGACTATGTGGTTACATATGCGAAAGAAGAAAAACTAAAAACAATTACTTAAATTTAAGCCGTTCAAATTTATTAAACTGAAGACAAACTAAAAACAATTACTTAAATTTATGCCGCTCAAATTTATTAAACTGAAAGTAACTGCCAATGACCCACCGTCCTACGATCCGCCACAGTCCACATTACCTGTAAAGGGAAAAGACACCTACCAATCGAGAAGGCGTCAATTCCTCAGTCCCGCTAACTTCGAATTCGTGGAGAGACTAATCCTCTCTCAGAATGGAAACAAACGAAAATTACCTAAACGTGACTGAGCCTTTTGTCGTTGACGAATCGGTAGTCGAATAAAATTTTCACGAATATTCTCCGATAGTCGGGACGAACTTGAACCAGGTTATTTCGGAAATAAGAATCACGGTGCAAAATCAGGACCTTTTCACTCATCCTTACCAGAGTTACCTCCACGTTAAGGGATCTCTCCTTAAAAGCGCAGACGGCAGTTCTTATACTTCCACAGATAAGATAACTGTGGTTAATAATGTCGTGGCTTTCCTTTTCTCTCACATACAGTATCAAATAGGTGACAAAACAGTAGATCACCTTAACTTTTCCTGGGATCACAAGCACGATGAAAGAAATTGTTAGTTATGAACCTGAAGACCAAGCCGAACTCGCCAACAGGGGTTGGTTTCTCGACAGCAGCAACGCTAGGTCAGCAGATCCTGACAGTAATGCCATCTTCAAGCACAAGCGAGACCATCTCTTCAGTCATTCTCCCAGAGGCAGGTTTACATTCGCTGTGCCCTTGTCTCACCTCCTCGGTTTCATGGAAGATTATACCAAGATTTTATACGGCATTCGTCAAACACTCATTTTGATGCGATCTGCGGATAACAACGCCATATTTAGAGACACGGGGGTTGGCGCCGGCAAGATAGTTCTAGAGTACGTGAGCTGTTTTCTTCCTCACGTAACCCCCCTCTGACGTACAGAAAAATAAGTTGTATAAGTTGATCGATTCTGGCACGAGCGTGCCGTTGGCCTTTAGACATTGGCATTCCGATCAATTGGATCTGCCTACATCAACAACGGGCACTTGGCGTCTTATTAGTACTAGTGCTACCGAACGACCTCGTTGGATCATCGTGGGTTTTCAAACAGATAGAGAGAACGACCAAAAAAAATACCCTGCCGTATTTGACCACTGTAGTTTCAACGACGTTCACGTGACTTTAAATTCGGAACGTTATCCTTTTTTTAGATCAAAATTCAAATTTTAGCCAAGGCGATGTTTCTCACGTCTATCAGATGATTGTTAACTTTAGACGACAGTACTACAGCAGAGGATTGCTGTCGGCTGGGCCCGCGTTCGAATTATCCACATTTAGTAAGAATTTTCCTTTAATTCGATGTAAGCAAACAAAACGAGCGGCTGAAGTCAGCGGTAATTGACGTACAGATAAAAATGAGATTTGGAGCTCAGGTACCGGCAAATACGAAAGCATGGGCTCTAATCATAAGCGATCGCATAATGCACTTAAGATTAGACCAAAGTAACGTTGAAGTTGCTGTGTGACTTATAATTTGTTTTTCTTAAACTAGCGTCATGTATACAACCACCGGAGTGGCTTTTAGTGCCAACCAAAAGAAACGCATGTTACAGCTGATCAAGAAAGGAAAAACGGTACAACTTCGGCTTAGAAACTCTCAGTTGAACAGAGGTACTTCGAAATTACCCGTCACTCAAGCTCAACTTAGCCGAATTCATAAAGCACGCACGACGGGGAAAGGTTAACATCTGAAACTTTCTCGTACACAACTGAAGAAGGGAGGAATTCTACCTGCATTACTTTTGCCGGCGTTGGCAGCGCTGGGCTCGTCCGCCGCAGGTGCCGCATCGATCGCCAGAAGCGTCAATGCTGCAAAGAATAATTCTAGACAGTTACAAGAGCTTAAGAGACACAATGCAGTGATGAAGGCTCTGGCACTCAGAAAAGGAACGGGAATTAAAAAAAACACCGTCAAAAAAAAGAGGAAAAACTACCAACAGCAAAGCTTGTGGAGAAGGATTTTTTCTGAAGCCGGCATATCTTTAAACAGACCTATGACAAATGTGGATTTGAACAGATACGCCAAAAAACTCGGGATTACCAATTTCAGAGGTACATTTACTAAAGACTTGCTTCCACAATGACGTTGGGCGAAAGGAGAGTGTGGAATAGTTAATTTGCAAGACTCAAGCTGAGGAGAAGGTACACATTGGGTTGCGTATTACAGTAAAGGCCCATCTTGTTCATATTTCTTCGATTCGTTCCATTTGAGTGCAACCTTAAAAGTCCAGAAATATCTCGGCAAACCTATAACGAATAACGTGAGAGTTCAAGAAGCACACAAGGTGCTGTGCGGTCAATATTGTTTATTCGTTCTACGAGGATTGTCGAGAGGAGAAACTTTTTTTTCAAGTTATTCACATGCTGAAAAAGAAGTCATGAAAGTCGATAAATTTAGAAATGTCAAGCGTCCCAAGTTTCCATCTCCTCTTCCGTCACCCTCCATCGTTGTGGTGGATAATTTCTTGAGTCGAGCGGGACCCAATCTGCCATTCAACGCAAAAAATAACAAAATTGAAAATGTAGGACCTCCGGCAAACGACACTGACTCCCTAACTCTTGGATACCTAAAAACGGACCTAGGACTGAGTTTAGATTGGGACGGAAATCTGAGCATTATAGGAAAAAAACTAATTTAAGGAAAAAACGAATTTAAATAAACCCACAAACGACAGCGATGCCTCCACAAAAAGATATGTGGATCGTCTAGTTGATAAGAAGCTCAAAAATCAACCCTACAGACGCATCTACTCGTTTCGAAGCAATCTAGAAACTAGGGATAACGTGAATTGGCTAGCCGACCATGGTTTGCAATACTACGTGCTAAGTCAACCAGGTCGGAAAGTCAAAACCGTTCTCGTTGCGGATAAGATAAATAACGCATTTCAAGTATCTTTGTCTAGAACTGGGAAAGCACCTGTTTCCTTACTCAAACAGGCGGGGGAAACAGCCAGTGTAGCAAGCTATGAGGCAACGCCTTCAGAAATTCAAACGGGGCAGATATTAACCGCAGCAAACGAAAATATGACACCGGCCAGGCATCACCTGCTAGAAATTCATTGCGAAGTGGACGACTGAAGGAAAAGAAAACGCACCCAACATTACTTTTATTTTATTTTATTTATAAAGGAGACAATGGCCAAACCCGCAGTTTATGTTTTGAGCCGCAGGGCAAATTTGATCGTTAATCCCATCGACTCCAATGAAGAAATTATAACTTTGAAATGTGGTTCTGCTCAAACCACTCTGAACACGAAAGAGTTCGCCAATATCTACAACCAGAGTGGACAGGTAAATGAAGCAATGCACCGCCAGTGGAAATCAAGCATGCCAGATGACAGCAACGAAGATGCTCTGCTTGCCACCGTGCATCACTTCCAAACCCTCATGGAACTATTTATCAGCGACGCCACTAAAGCTGTTCTGATGCAGCAATTTAACGCTCTTTTAGAAACCGCTCTGGATTCGAAATTAAATGCCTTCCAAGTCGGAGGTGCCAAAAGAATACGTATCAAACACAATGGGCATAAGACTCTGTTAATATTGTACTTTTATAGCGAAAGGAAAGTCCCCCAGACCTTAGTTCAACTGGACTATATTGAATGGACGGAATTGTTGAAAAGTCTTACTGAGACGTGAAAACATCCACCAAAAACAAGACGACGAAAGCGACGTAGAAAACTGAACCAGAAAAGACACTACACTGTCTGTGTGTAGGAGGCTTATTTACTTTTTATTCAGCACTTGGTAAAAAGAGTCATTCTGAATACCTGAGTTGGATGCATATTCAGCCTTTCATTTTATTAATTTTTCGTTTGATTTGATTCCAATAGATGGCACTCTATGTTCAGTGATAGAAATTGTTGTCCACAGCATTCAGTTCGTTTTGTATGTTTTCATTCGAAGTCACTAGATGGAGCCAGTGGTATTTTCAGAGATATATGCTCATTCATCCTTTCGTTTTATTTTTTTAAATTTGATTTGTGCCCAATAGATGGCGCTGTATGTTCAGTGATAGAAATTGTTGCTCACAGCATTCAGTTTGTTTTTGTATGTTATCGAAGTCAATAGACAGAGCCAGTAATATTTTCAGTGATATAAACCAGAAACTTCTCGCTTGCTTGTTAGAATGTATTATTTTTTTTTGTCTTCTATGCAGTTTCGTATTTTCTTGAGATATGGCAAATAAAAAAAACCTTGTTTTACAGGAGCGCCCGCATCTCCAAAAAACGAGTGCGTTAATTTTTTTATTCCTTTTCAAAACAAACAGGGTGCACGAGATCTACGAACAATAAGCAGAAATATCTATGCATTGTGTAAAGTTCAAGTTTCTTACAAGAGCCATTCAGAAAAAAGAAAATGTAGGCCTAGATAAAATTTAATGTCAGTCTAGCACAAAAATTGTTTTTCTTACCTGTGCAAGCTAGATTTTGGTATAAAAAATAAAAATAAAAGCCGCCCGCCCGCATGTTGTTTTTGTGTGATAAACTCCCGTAAAACAAGATACTTTTTTTTTGCACTATAGCTACATTCGTTTCATGAGGCCTCAAGGAGAGCTGAAGATTTTTGGCTTCTGGTGCAATTTTCGGCCTAAAATATCAGCGAGCTCGTAGCAGCTTTGCCTTACTTATTTTCCCTAGAAGGTGAAACAATTTGATTTTACTGGTTAAATTAGTAGATTTCTGGCTATTTTTGGTGCCACTGGCAAAAGTTGTGTTGCTTGGTTAGATGTTTTTGAACTAAGGAGGAACCGCACCAGATACAGATGTGCTGTTTGTGGCGTTTTAAATGGCTTTGCAAAGACACTTTTCGTTCAACAGAAAATTTAAGTTTGGAGTACTGTTGAACGAAAAGTGCCTTTGCAAAGCCATTTAAAACGCCACAAACAGCACATCTGTATCTGGTGCGGTTCGGAAGTTATTGACTGCTGCCCCGCCCCCCCCCCACCCCCTCCCCAATGTCTGGTTTCACTAAAATATATCGCTTTTGCGTAGCTAAAATGTGGTGTGTTGTTTTTGGCATGGTGGGTTCGAAGCATATGAGAAATTAATCTTCGTGGATTAGTTTTTACCTAATATGCTTCCAAAAAAATCTTTATTACTGTGGGAAAATAAACAGGTGTTTTTGTGTTTGCATAAAAGCTGTTGCGTATTTATTAACTTATAGGTAAGCTATTGCATATTTCATACTTACTTTTACAAGTGCCCATTGATGGTGCGTCCATATTTTCAAGGTCATTTCGACAAAAACCACTTCACGTCGACCAGAGATGTTCGGAATTTTTTGGGGGGGGAAACTGTCTTTCTGTCTCTGGTCGGGTATCGTTGGAAAGTGGAAACCACTTACACCAATTCTCAAACCGAAGACTAAATTTGAGAATGGATTGAATTGGTTTTTTTTAAAGTTTTATATACAAAACCGAAACAACTCTGTGCTGTATGAGTACTAGGAAATTAGCTCACCGGGCCCCAGCAATAATTAGCATTAACGCTGAAGTGCTAAATCCTTTCCTTGCCACAGAAACAAAACGATAGACAAAACACCCATGAAACAAATGCCACGTAAGCAATCCGTGTATTTCGTTATAACAAAACAGTCTAGCCACTAATTTCATTATAAGTAGATACACGAACGGCCAACAAGGGATCCTGACTAACAATGCATTCAGAGAAGGCAATAAGAGCCATATTTGTCTAGGCTAGTAGGAAACATCGCTCTTATTGCATTTCGTTCTGTTGAAGTAACCGGTAAGCTGCCGTAGTAACCAGGGAGTAAAGTGACTCGAGAAGTATGAATGCGATTTGCTCGTCAATTCTAAATACCAGCCAACAGGTCATCACGAAGCAAGCAGAATAGTAAGTGCAATGAACCAATAATCGCAGATAAATGAATAATCGTAGATAAATCAATAATCGCAGATAAATGAATAATTGTAGATAAATCAATAATCGCAGATAAATGAATAACCGTAGATAAATCAATAATCGCAAATAAATGAATAATCGCCGATAAGTCAATAATCGCAGACGAATAAATAATCGCAGATAAATCAATAATCGCAGATGAATAAATAATCGCAGACAGACTTGGTAATGGTGTACATTTTACTATATAGAAGGCGGCGATTTTGTATAACGTGGTGTAGTTGAGTCAATGAGAACGAGCAGCATTAAATGGTTTACGAGCTCTCGATAATGTTAATCGCATCATAGGTCAAGAGTATTTACGCACCAGTACTTACCGATTACAAAGTCAGCCTGAACATGGCTCAATGTACTCCAAACTTGCTATCGATAGCTGGAAAACGGACATCCTTTGACGTCAATGCAACATTGCAGGCACACCATCACGCAGGAAACACGACAATGCTAGGAAAAACGCAACTTGGCCGGTTAGCAATTTATTCCACGCTTCATTTAACTTTTGCACCATAAATTCCTTTTCTCATTGTGTCGCATGCAATAACGGCATTGATGTCAAGCTCCAATTGACTCGAGCCAGAAATTTAATTGAACAGTTTGTCGTTATTTCATTTACTAGCTGGATATTCGTATAAAGAGCATCCTTCAGTAGTTTATGTATCGTTTCATGATCTGAGCATTTGTAGTTGCCTTCGTTTTTTTTTTATTTTCATAATTTTATTTTTATAGCCGACGAAATGTACATTACCTGTTTTATAGCAGTTTCCCTCCTTTTTGAGCATTAATGAAAATTTTTTAAAGGAGAAGTAAATCTAGTAAAGCAAAGCAGAATAGCTAGAGAGAGAGAGAAGCAGTACAACCGACCAGTAAAAAAAATAAAATTTTTCATTCATGAGCACAGCCCCTAGGTAGGTATCGTCTACTATTTAAGTTTTCGAAAAAGTTTCGTTGAAGGCAGACCCGGTGTTGTAGTAGGTCTGTTTTGGCGGGGGGGACCTTCGATAACAATGGAATACAATGGGTTTTTGAGCACAGTCCATCGTAGTACTAAAATGCATCTACTGGCGATAATTATTAACGTCCTTTTATTTCCATTTTTATGTCAATAATCGTGTAGTTGACGATGGCAGGTTGCAAGCACTCGTGGCGGATGAAGTTGTAGTTGCAGTAGTTTTTTTAATCATCAGGCCAAATTTCCTTATTAATTATAGTTGTAATTAATTTAATTACAAATGTGCAGGTATTTTGCTGGTTTGAGTAAAATGTTCCATCAAGAATTCATCATATCCTGCAGATTTTTTAACTTTAACTTTATGTATAATTTTTTTAATATCATATTCAGTTGATATATGTATTGCCGTTGTTTCCTCCTCTTATTTTATAGTTGCATTAATTATTAATTTTTCTGCGTATATCTTCGGCACTATAACTGGAAAGAATTTCTTTTAAATTTTCATCAATATTTCCCTTTTCGTTTTTTCCCCAGTATTTAATGTAATTTTGGCAAAATTTTTATTATTTTGAAAATAATCTTTTTTCCTATTTTCTTTTTTACACCTTTTATTATTTGTGTAAAATTCATAAAATAACGTGGTGTTTTATTTTATTTATTTTGCTCCGTAATTTATTTTTGATGTAATCATGTCAACCATGGCTAAACTAATGTCTTTCTTTTAGGTAAAAGTAGGTTATTTTATTTATTTTGCTCCGTAATTTATTTTTGATGTAATCATGTCAACCATGGCTAATCTAACGTCTTTCTTTTAGGTAAAAGTGGGTTAAATCATTTATTTGCGTTGTAAATATCTGATTTGGGCTCTTCAATTGTTTTGCACATAACACTGGGATAATCTGTGCCCTTTCGAATTGACCAATCAAAATTCTTTAATTGCCTAATAATATTCTTTACATTCAGTGTAATTTTTTTTTCTGATTATAACTACAGCCCGTGTTGTTGTCATGCTAAATTTCTAATGCAATAAAGTACTGATCAGCAATTTTTTGGTTGTAATCAATGCCACTACTTTATTAACAATTTGAACAAAATATGATACAAAATATGATACAAAACTTAAATAAAAGTATGGTCAATGCAAGACTTAGATACTCCCATTCGAAAATGCTTCCCTTGTTATGGAGTTTATTTTTATAGCCACGTGAAGTTAAGAATTTTTTTTTTATTTTCTACGTTATATTTGTCGTCACATCTTTGTTCTTTTTTAAGAATATCATTGTTAACTAGAGGAAGCCCGTGCTACGCATGGGGCCGGTCATGAATTAAGTTTGCAGACCCACTCCCCCCCCCCCGTCCCGGCCCCACTCCCACTACCCACTCCCAACCCCCTCACTCCCACTCCCCACTCTCCACTCCCAACCCCCTCACTCCCACTCCCAACTCCCCACTCGCACTCCCAACTCCCCACTCCCCACTCCCACTCCCAACTCCCCACTCCCACTCCCACTTTCGCACACACTGGCTAAGAAACCAGTGGCGGCCTAACAATGGCTTATTATTGTTTTGTTTTCACTTACAGAGCTTTGATTGTAAGACATAGGGCCTTAGGGCTTTGGGCAGATGACCAGGAGTGGTTAACGCTTGTTAAACCCTTTGAACCCTTTTTTTGCTTTGATTGTAAACGACTACTTTGAAAGAAAGCAATGATCAGCCTCGTGCTCAGCAGTGATTGTTGTTGTCCACTTTGAAACAATTAAGTTCAGCTCCGAAAGCCTTCATCTGCGAATTAAATAAGCCATTGCATCGTTTCCAGCTGCCAATTTCGAGGCCAGTAGAAATTAACAACGTAGCTTAGTTTGATTTAAAACTATACGCATTTAGCTGCAACACGGATTCTTTCAAAGGTTTCAAAGGGTTTAACGAGCGTTAACCACTCCTGGTCATTCTTTCGATCATTTATTAAGAGCCTTGGCCCATAGCCGTACGCTCTGCAAAACTAAACAGTAACTACATACATTTCTTCTTCATTCTTTCATTCTTTCATTTTACCCATCAACAATCATCAAAAATAGTTTTTAATCCTTACCACGTGCACCAGGAATTGTTAGGCACCGTAGCAAAGACATTACACGTGCACGAAAACAATGAGAAGCGATTAAAGTGATTGTCGTCCTTCCGGTTTTCCTTTAACTTTCCTTTTATCAGCTCAGCCGGGATCCAGAATTCTTACGTAGATGTCAACCAGCAAAATAATTTCTACTTTTGTTTTTTTTCTTTCCTTTTAAGTAACGTGTCTATTGCCAACGAAAATATACATTACCTGCAATTTTTAGCATTCTTATTCTGGAATGCAATTTCCATCTTGAGATTTTAGCTTAAATCCAGCCAGCTGAGCTACTCGAAGTGCTCGTGCACACCCCATTCTTTAAAAGCGCCAATCAAAGCGAAAGGGCCATCTTTTATTCTCAAGGGACCGTTGTTTAATTTCCTCCCGCTCTCTTCTGTCTTAATACAGCAGCACTAAACAAAAGCTCTTACAATAGACTCTTCTGGCAATGGCTCCATCTTCCCTTTCAAAAGGATTGTGAAATTGGCTTTGTCAGCATTTCGCTGCACAGTCATGTTAAAGCAGCATGAACCAATAAATTTGCTTTGTAAGCTATCTTCTCAAGCAGTAGCTGCTCGTCCTCTCTCCACTTTCGGTTCAACCGAAAGGGTATGCAAAAGCCACTTCTCCGGCGGCCTTTTGCTCTCTTTTTCCCAGGATTCATCAAGTGTCGAAAGCGAGGCTAGCGTGAGTATCTTTCCCGCCGTTTTGTTGACCATCATTGCGAAAGCTTGTGGCAGTTCTCTTTTCCGCTACGACGGTTAAAGTCAGGGGTGGATTTCCCCGATCTTCTCGGACCTTGTCTACTTCACAATCTCCAGGAACTGGTTCTAGCGCACCACCAGGATTCGTCACGATCTTGCCAAACAAATGAAAGTGTGCTGGCATCTTGTGTAAAAACGACGTTCAGCTGACCCCTACCCTTAGCCAAAAAACACAAACCGTGTGACTTCTTTTGCAGTTCATGACTTATTTGCATTTCGATTAGTGACACTGATTGATGCTTCATTGCAGAGAAGTAGCGTCTTTCCAGGGTTAGATCAGTGCAGATGGTTCGCAAAAAGTTGTTTTTAAAATTTCAGCAAGCCAATAATATAATCTCTACTCATAAAAACCATGTTGTGAAACCTGCCCCGTCTGGAAATGTGTTTTGACCTTTGGCACCAAGTCCGATTTTGCCATCAAGTGTTTGTTCTTCTTCATTACATGCTTAAAACACACTCCTTCTGCCACTACAACTTCATCCTCCATGAGTGCTTCACCATCCATAACATGCAACCTGCTGTCGTCAACTGCACGATCATTGCCATCTTCCTCATCGCACATCTTGCTCTTCGACTGTGGAAAATCCGTCTCTGACCAACCCATCGAAGCTGGTAATCATCACCCATTCAGCTTTATCATCGATTACAGTCACAGTAACGCCTCCTGGAGCAATTCTCTTTCCAGAACTGCAACCTTTCACACCATTAAATGCAGAAGAAAATTTTCTTTTATGTCACATAACTGATCAGGTTGTGCTCTGTTCGAAAACATCCACACCAATCCTTGCAATCACGAAATTGTCAGTGCTTTCTCCATGCCCAACTCCTTTATGCTTTGGGCCAGATAACACTACTGCTACTACCTCTCCTGTACATTCTTCACCCCTTGATCTAACAACGTCATGGGTTCGATATTTAATTTTAAGTGGTCTTGACATTCCTTCTGGCTAATTAAGTCTTTGAGACCATAATATCACGCGAGTTAACTCTATCATCGGCCAAAACAGTTTGGATCTCTCAACATCGTTGAAAGCCAACCAGTGCCTGGCTAACGAGGTAATACGCCTCAAAAAAAATATTAAACTGCATCACCAACACCAATCTGTCCTAAATTCACAAAATCTCCGTTTACTCAAAAAGTACTTCTTTCCTAGAAACTTGTGCTTTTCTTACTCCTGCTTCTAGCAAGCCAGGATACTGGAGGTCGCCACGCCCTGGAAGAGTTTTTTAAAAATGCGCTCGAGCTTCGTCCTCTCGATCTTACGACATTGTCACGTCATGGTTTCAGGAAACGAGACATCTGTTATGATCTGAAAAAATCCATTGCATCGGATTTTCCATCTCCTCACCGGACAGTGAGATCTACTCAAACTATACCAGCTCTTCAACCCAGCTTTCAATGCAATAATGTGCTGGACTGGGGAGAATTTTCCAGGCATTCCACATGACAATTTCAACCACGTCTCCGTAGGGCAAAGTAATGGCATCGACGATTTTTCACTAGGTTTTCCTAGTGAATTTATAAAATGCCTCATGCGTTGATTGCTGCTCAGAAGCGACTCGTCACTTCTCGAGGTTCCACCGCAGACGTTAGCTGCACTTCATGATATTTTTTCCAAAACAAAGCAAAAAATAATAATAATAACAGATCCTGCTTAGGCCAACACGTGACGAATCATATCAATGTCCAAACTGCACTTACCTTCGAAAGCGTCGTTTTTCCTTTCACCTCCTTTTATTTTCAAGTGAAAATAACATTTTCGCTTATCGTTCAATGACTTTCTAATCAAAGGACTCCTTCTACAAAACCTCCGCTCTTCACCGCCGCGTTCCGTTCAATTCTGGCGCCATCTTATTTTTCCTTTTGCCTGCCCAACGTAAGCCTGCGGAAAGCCTCCGGGTGACGGGTTAACATTGCATTTCAATTAATTTTGTGAAAACTAAAGCTTTCAAATATAACAAGAATAATTTGTTATTTCTGTGCTAATTGGTTAATTAGTGCGACAAATTAACGTGGCAAATTAATTAGTGACAAATTAACACGAAAAATTGGCGTGACAAATTAATATTTTCTAAGTGAAAATGGTTTTTCTCATGTGGTCATTTCATAGTAATTTCTGGTATACATCAATTCAAGTCTGAGTTCTGCAGTGGTGGATTAAACGCAAAAACATTCCACACCTTTCTGCAGATAAAGCAAGACTTTTGTTTCTGCTCTCCGATTTTCCTACCAAGAGTTGACCAACTGGACAGACGGAGATTGAATCTCGACGATATTCCATAATTCCAAATCAATCCACTTGCTCAGAATTCAAAGGAAAAATGAAATGAAAGAAAAAAGAAGTACGTATTATCTTTGTGCTTCCTTAAAAGCCGAGGCATCCTCTTCACTCCTCGAGCAGCGCCTTTGCATCCGCCTTGAGTTTAGCCCACACATTTCCTATTAAAAAAATCAATTCCTGGCAGTTTAAAATTGTTCAACCTTCAAAAACCTAAGTTTTATCACATTTTCAACCATGAAAAAAAAATACAGAAACCATCAAGCTTCCCAGTTGTAACTATTTGATTCATTTTTCAAGCTGATCGGCTGTTTTCTCTAACCTTTTCCACTGATCAAAGGAAAAAAGACCTGTCCTTTTAACATTTTCACGATCAAGACCAAAAAACATCAGCAACTTTTGGACGACCCAGACCCAAAAAAAACCTTTTGATTCATAAAATAATTAAATCATTTAATTGGCTTTCTCACGTGTACGCCTCCCTCCATTCATCATCAGCAATGATGGCACACCTATGTCACATTTGCAACGAAAAGGCAGAAATCCAAACAAGACTCCATTGAAAAAAACCCGATTTCTTAACTGACCACGTTGGCATCAAAACAGAACAATGCTCTTTATTCATTTGACAACCTTTGTCTGCATCAGGAAATCAAGACTCTGGCTTCCTCTTCCTGTGAAGGACCCCTTTCTCTGCTCAACGAAAGTTTAATAGAACACACACAAACTAAACGCAATTTTTCTGGTCACTTGTAAATTTCAAACCACAGGCCCTGGTCTACAAAACCTTGAGACACCCGTTTCTGATTTCACGGGAAACCCCCCCCCCCCCTCTTGTTCACATGGGAGACACTATGTTCAACCGCAGACCATCCACGCCTTTTTTCCCCAAATGACTGGACGCTCTTTCTGCATAACACTTCACAAAGAACATCTTCAACCTTTCATCTACATGAGACACCCATTATGTGAAATTTCAAAACAGAAAAACGTTTTGTTGGGACTCTTTGCAAACCTCTTCTCGACCAATGTCACATCGTCCAGTGCGGCCTGAGACGTGAGCAGTTCTCTGCTGTCACATGCCACTGGTAAGGGCATCACTTATTTTCGCTTCAACCTAATAAAGTTTATCCAACTCCTTTAAGACACAAGAAAACCAAAGGGACATTCCTTCTTCACTCCGTTTCCATGTTTTCTGTCACACCTCATTTCCAAAATTTTTCTTCTTTTTCAGAACTGCCAACTCCTTTTCACCCTCTCTTGACCAACAATGATCGCCTCACTGTCACTCCTTCTTCTATCTTCATTGACTGCCTCTCCTTCCCATTGAAACAGACTGACAACGGACTCCTACAATCATTAAGTCCATCACCAACAGCTGAACATTTTCCTTCGGGATTTCACGCACCACTCCATTTTCACCACTTCCATTCTGAAGACATTCATCGGACTGACAGACTTTGGGCTTTTCTTCACATCACGTCTGTCTTCTGGCTCCAGTCAAAGGCAAACCGATTCTGCACGTCTTCAGTTACGTTTGAACTGTCTCATATGTAAATTTCAAACAAAAATATTTATTTCGAAAATATATCGCAAATTTCACCATAACATATTTGGTCCACCCGGCTCACGACTAGACTCACTGATACTCGGAGTAGTTGTTGTGCCAGCAGGAAGAGAGACAACCAAGCAGCACGTTCCCTGACGTGAGTGCACGGGCAGACTGAGGGAACGCTGCATTGCACTATGCTACAGAATATGTTCGGGCAATTGGACCGAACGTGCCCACGCGTTCCACAACGTAGACATCTGGCACGATCCTCTATAGACAGAAGGGAAGGGACACCGTTGACTCCAAGAACGTCAGAAACGTCATCCAGACGAATCTTAGTGCCCAGACACAAAACCACAATCTAAACACCTGTACGGCAGTGTGTGATACAGTACAGATCATGGTACTCATGTCTATGGCTCACTGGCTCGCTATAGATCACCAACGCACGCTCAATGTCTTCTGGGAACGTGGCCAGGGACAACCAATGGAGTCTAATCCTGATCAAGCGGTCATGCAGGTTGAACCCTTTCGCAGCAAAGCCATTAAAAAAGAGAGTTTTTTCCTCAACCACCCAACGCTTAGCATTTTCGTTCGAGAAGCTAACCTTGAAAACCTTGTTAGCTCGTAGCCATCCAATCCCATTTACATGTTACATATCAAGTCATTTTTCCAGGGCATCATAGACATGCAACGTCAGATACGGCTTCCCTTCCTGATCGGCAATAATCACTACTGAGGACTGCATAGAGAAGTTCAATACACCCCATTTATACAACCGCTTGACCCACGACAGATCCCTGTTTGCCAAATCCAAAAAGTAATTAAAGGGGCTGAACTCTTTTCACCAGAGTCGTCGGTCTGCTTCTCTCGACGAGTAAACACAACTTCCGAAAATGACCAGGAGTGAGAATTATCACTGGTCGCACTTGTTCTCCACGTACGTAAACACCACCATTAGCATGACCCAAAACATCAGGGCCCAAGTCTTCAATAGAGGGCTGGCCGGAGCTATTGTTCCCACTGTTCTCGTTGTTGCCAGGGCCATTGTTACGACCTTGACATACTCAGCTTTACCCATACTACTACTATCCATGACGCCAAACAAATCCAGCTCCGACACTCTCCTTTGGCTAGCAAATTCCACCAACTTGCTGTACACATCATGACTGAACACTCCGTCTTCCTCGTCCTGCTTGGTGAGCTGGCCAAGCGATAAAATGAACAAGCTATTAATTGTTGACGGTGAATACAAATCAGCAAACGCTTCAATTTATACGATTAAAGTCCTCACTCCAGCAAAATTTTAAAAAAATAAGATCTCCGTTCTTATTCACGGATGTACACATTTGAAAAGTACTTTTAATTATTAAAAAATCGAAACAACAGACAACTGAGCACAAGTTCATTAAAGTGCACAAAAACAAAACTAGTCAAAATACAAGTTCAAAATAAATAAAATAAACTTTTAAACCGCTAACTAGGCATTGGCAAAAAATATGCAACAAAATAAACAACCAAAAGAACTGATATTTGAAACAAAACCCCTCAAGGGTGAAAGAACCAGCCAAGTTTCAGCCAATCAAAGTAGTGATATCACAATAAAAAAAAGGCCGCCACCAAGTTGCCACATTAGTTGCCAAGCTAATCCCATCAACTATTATCTGAAACGTTAAATTAAAAACTTGACCATTGCTACGGATTGTTTTTGATTTAACCTTTGATCTAATTCTCGGTAGGATTAGCTTGGCAACTAATGTAGCAACTTGGTGGCAGGCTTTTTTATTCTGATATGACTACTTTCATTGGCTGAAACTTGGTTGGTTCTTTCACCCTTGTGGGTTTTGTTTCAGATATCACTTAAAAGTTATCATTATTAAAGTGGAAGGAAAAAAACGCATTTTTGTAGGAACGTTTTTGTTGAGCACCCTCCTTTACAAAATCTTGGATTGTGTAATGATGGTGTGTTTAATTTTTTGCAAAATAAACTAATGGCACTTCTAAGTTTCATGCCCCTATTTGACGGATGTGCACTATGTACAACGCAACCCTATGGAAACAGCACTTTGAACTAGGTTCGGTCATTTGCCATTTTATCTTATTAACATTTTTTCTTGCTTTACTCAACCAACCCTGTAGGACAGCATTATCCAATAATTGCAGCTTTCTTTCAAAAGGACATTGTTGGGTTTGTATCCAGTGCTTATTAGAGTTCGTTTGCGCACGAGAATTTCAGAAAATTGGACAGGAGGAGGAGGCGGAGCGGCTAACACTGACAAAATGTTACGATGATGCAACATGTAACAATAGGGTAACAATAGGGAGGCGCACAATATCGGATTATAGCTCACTCGAACAAGATGCAACAATGGTTGGGTACCGGGAAACTAACATTGTCGTTGTTTGAGCTAGCTAGCACGTTGTGGAGAACCAAAATTAAATGGTCTTGATTTTTCCTTAAATCTTCAAGTTTTAAACCGTAGGGAGCAAAGTCTTAAATTTTGAGGCCTCTCAAAATTGGGCGGCCGACATGATTGAGTGACTTATTTACTTTTTCACGGCGGGCTTCGGGAAACCAGTTGAATTGTTTCGGCGATTGTTGCCACGATACTGAAACAATCCAGAATCAACTACTCATCGAGATGACGCATGCTAAATCCAGAAATACGCTAATGTGTTGCCATCAAA